>JAOPHQ010004041.1:0-2500 GCA_030340625.1 Merluccius polli
TGAGCTATAGGTTCATGTTGCTTAGGTCTAGGATCATCTTTTTGGCTCCAGTCCAAACAATTCAAAGTAAATTACGTCTTTTGTACAGATATATTCATATACAAAACAAGATGAATCAATAAATTATTATTGATTGAGATAAATGACTGTGGATTGCTTTGTGACTAGGTTTGTTTGTAATTGCAACTGCTTGTAATTATTATTAATAAAGGGCACTTCACTTCAGCATGCCTGGGTGAATCCCGGTAGCCTTAAGGTTATCAGAAACAGTTCGCCAGAGTGAACAATGTGGCATTGAGAAGGCTATATGGGATGACTGCATCTCTTTCATCACACACCATGTAACTGTACTCTGTCCTAGTGACTGGGACCAGGTTTTTAGACCAGGCTGGCTTTCACGGTGTATCAGCACCACTGAGCCATGTCGAACCCCCCCCCCCCCCCCCCCCCCCCCCCCCCCGTTTCTGATGACTTACTTACTGAGGTGATGTGGTGGCAGCTTTGTGAAAGGCCCATTTCAAACGGCAATTTATTCTAGTCAACCATGATACCACAACAGTATTTTAGGGGTTTTAATGCATCAAAGGACAGTTTTTTGTTTTGGGGATGTGCTCTGATGTGGAGTCAGCTGGCTTTAGTCAGAGCATGAAACAAATGGTCGATTGTTAACTGATTTAGTAGAATATGCTAGACTTTACTTTTCAACACTCCAGGTATAGGCCATATAATCATGTGATTCAGGTAACACATGTCAGGGCCACCTACCTTGCAAGATTCACTTTTAGGCCCTGCAGTTTTAATATGACCAACATTTAAGTCTGGCATGTTTTGTCAAAAGTAAAAACTAAAATGCATGAATCTTTGCTTGTCATCTTTTTGTGTTTGGCATCTCTCCTTTAAAATGTGGCACTAAAGAATACCTCAGTGCATTGACATCATCCTAAAGTAGACTTGTGCCCTAAAGGTTTAAAATTAAGTTTATGAAGATGTCAAGCAACACAAAAAAGAAAGAATGTGCACTAAAACAGACCCTGCACTTGAAATGTCAAACTGCAGCTTTTTGGCACGGAAAGTACCGTGTATATCGCTCCCTTACAACCAACACATTATCCAGCCATTCAATGAGAAGGAAGAGGAAACTGTTCAAAGTCGATATATCAGAGTCATTTAACAAGGCCCAGGGTTTGATTGATGATGCCTGCAATCTCCATTCATGTTGCTTCATGTTATGGGGTGCAGGAGTTTTTTACATTTTATGTATCATTCTCTCCCACATGGGTGATTTATTGTAGGGTTGGATCAATCGGTTCATCAAATGTACAGTATTCTGGTCTGGTATAGAGTGTGTACATGTGTGTGTGTGTGTGTGTGTGTGTGTGTGTGTGTGTTGGAATAGGGAATAGTAGGAGAGGAGATGGTTTCCACAGCACAAATCGGTTATTTTGGTTGACTATCGTTTGGCCAATCTCCTATTTGTAAATTTTAAAACACACACACACAAAGAACACATAATTTATTGCAAAAGCTAGACAATAGGATAGTCACTCACACACATGCACACACAAACATACGCAAGTCCCTCTGTCACATTTGTTTCCTCTGGGTTGAGCTAGCCGCCAAATGGAAGTCATTCTTGCTGCGGGCATGACAAAGACGCATTGTCTCAGATACAGCAATACACAGAAATACTGTATAATATGATTCATTAAAAACCACCAGAAACAGCCAGAAAGACCGACACTGTGTCCGTCATTAAAAGACAATATAGTTTCTTGGTTCAAGTTATAGGGAAAATAAGAAGGATTAAATCATTGTTTTCCCCTTAAAACAAAGAGCGAGGGTAGGAACGCGAGTCAACGGTTGTTGGATGTGCACTGTGAGAACTTTGTTGACCACGAGAAGATTGTGGGATCCAGATGTTTTCTGTGGGACTTGTGGAATCCATGACTTTATTAGTCTGACGGAGTAGACTATAAATGCTCTTTTGTCCTTTTTTTTGGAAAAGTTTAGTAGTATATTGAGATTTTTCTCTGGGGAATCTGGAATTGCAGCCAATGGCTTTTTGGGGTTCATTTTCGGATAATCACAATGGAAGTTATATCTAAACCCCCGGCTAATCTCAAAAGGCAGAGTTTACTTTATATCAAGATCACAATGACACAGTGTTGAGCATTAGAAGAGCTTGAGTGTTTCAGTCATCGTGCCCCTAAAATGACCCACTTGTCTGCTAACTCCAAAATGTGCTTCCAATTGAATTGTTTTTGTTGTAAACACACAACAACAAAATGTGTATTGTGTTTTGAGCCATTGTGTAGTACTCTGGGCTGCTCTGAGAAAGAGTTAATTATCAAAGAACATTTCAACAGCTGCCGCTACTGACCGGCTTCCAATATATCACAATTTTGCCAAGATACTAACAGATGACAGATAATGAAGTAGTGGGCAACGCATGTATCCATGGCAATGAATACACGACCTGGAAAAATCTGGATGGGCCTGA
>JAOPHQ010004041.1:7500-25000 GCA_030340625.1 Merluccius polli
GTATTGGTAGAGCCCGTCTGGGGTGGCGAATGCCGTCTTCTCCCGGGCCCTCTGTGTGAGGGGAACCTGCCAGTATCCCTTGGTCAGGTCTAGGGTGGATATGAATCGAGCCTGGCCCAGCCTCTCTATCAGCTCGTCTATCCGGGGCATGGGGTAGGCGTCGAAGGCTGATACCTCGTTCAGCTTCCGGAAGTCGTTACAGAACCGGTAGGTCCCGTCCGGTTTGGGGACTAGGACCACCGGGCTGGACCAGGCACTGTGGGACTCTTCTATGACTCCCATCTGCAGCATGCTCGCGACCTCCGCCCTAATGGCGGCGCGCCGTGCTTCCGGAATGCGGTAGGGGCGTAGGCGGACTCTGGCCCCCGGTTCCGTCCGGATGTCGTGGCTAGCCGTTGTGGTCCGACCGGGGTCGCTCGGAGAAGACGTCAAGGTGCTGGAGTACCACCGCCCTCGTGTCCTGGACCTGGCTCGGGCTCAGTGCCTCCCCCACTGGTACCTCGGGAAAGGGCAGTCGAGCGGACAGGGTCAGGAGAGCCGGGTCCCGCGGGCCGGTCAGCGGTTGCCACCGCTTCAGCAGGTTGATGTGGTAGAGCTGGATGGCCTTGCGTCTTCCCGGTTGCCGCACCCGGTAATTGACGTCGCCGACCCGGTCGATAATGTCATATGGCCCCTGCCACTTGGCCAGGAACTTGCATTCCGAGGTGGGGACGAGGACGAGCACCTGGTCCCCCGGGTTGAAGGTGCGCAGTTGGGCCCCTCGGTTGTACACCCGGGTTTGGGCTTGTTGGGCTCGTCCGAGGTGTTCCCGGACCACGGGCCAAATCTGTGCCATCCGGGCCCCGCACCTGCTCGACGTGCTCGATGACGGTGCGGTGGGGGGGATGGTCGGCTCTCCCAGGCGTCCCGGGCTATGTCGAGGAGTCCCCTCGGTCGTCTGCCGTACAGTAGCTCGAAGGGTGAGAAGCCCGTGGAGGCCTGGGGTACTTCTCGGATGGCAAACAGGACGTGTGGAAGCAGTTGGTCCCAGTTTTTCCCATCCACTTCCATGACCTTCTTCAGCATGGTTTTCAACGTCTTATTGAACCTCTCCACCAGTCCGTCGGTCTGGGGGTGGTAGACGGAGGTCCGTATGTGGCGGATCTGCAACAGACTGAGGAGGTCTTTTAACACCCGGGACATGAAACAAGAGCCTTGATCTGTCAGTATTTCTCGGACTATCCCCACCCGGCTAAATAGAATCATTAGTTCCCTTGCCACTGCCTTGGCGGGTGGCGGCGCGGAGGGGGACAGCCTCGGGGGTAGCGGGTTGCGTAGTCTACCATGACTAAGATGTATCGGTGGCCTCGGCTAGTTCTGGGGAGGGGGCCCACAATGTCTAAGCCCAGCCTGTCGAACGGGACTTCTATCAATGGCATGGGAACGAGGGGGTTCCGTACTGAGGGCCTCGGGGCCGTGCGTTGGCATTCGGGACAGGCCCGGCAGTAATCCTCAACATTCTTTTTCACCCCTGGCCAGTAAAACCTATCCAGTATTCTGTCCCTCGTCTTGTCCATCCCCAGATGAGCCCCCAGGAGGTGGGTGTGCGCCATGTACAGGATTTTGCTCACATATGTCCTTGGAACCACCAATTGTTCCACCTCCTCGCCCCCCCTCTGTACTACCCTATATAGTAACCCCCCCCGGGTACTAAAGTGTGGGTATTGCCGGCTACTCACCGAGTCCCGTGATACGCCCTCGTGGACTTGTACATGTCCCCAGGCGTGTCTGAGGGCGTCGTCTTCCAGCTGGGCGGTGGCGAACCGACCGCCCCGGTCCTCACCTCCCTCGATGGCCAGGGGGAAGTCTGAGAATTCGGTGAGGGGCGGGCTCTCTCTCTCCTCGGGTGGGGGTGTCTGCTCGGAGGCGGTCATCGTGTCCGGCGTCCCCTGGGGCAGGGAGTCCGTGGATGAGGCGGGGTGGCGGGCGGACCTCCTCGCTCGTGGGTCGGTCGGGGGACCCTTCGGCCTCGGAGTCGGACCGGGACGGTGTGGGGCGTCCTGCCATATAGGCGGACCGGCTACGCAGCCGGCGGGGTCTGGTCCGGGGTTGTCGGGGGTGGGGTAGCCCTAGCTCAGCCCCAAACAGTTTTTTAAAAATGGGGCAGTCCTGTCCGATCAACAGGGGTACGGGAAGGTTCGGCACCACCCCGGCTAGGATCGTGAAGGTCCCCTTCGGGGTTCGTACGGTGATCCGACTGGTAGCGTAGGTCTCTGTCTGACCGTGGATGCAGCCCACGTCGACTCCCTGTCCGTGAGGTCCGTCGGCCAGACCGGGTCGGATCAGGGTGACCATGCTCCCTGAATCGAGGAGGGCATGGGTGTCGTGTCGCCCCACCCGTACCGGCAGGCTTGGGGATACGGTGCCCTCGTGTGACCAGCAAGTGGTCCGGAGACAGGCTCCTCCCCTCTGGTCTGTAGGACCTGCCGTGGGCATCGACACATCCCCTGCTCCGGGACAATGGCGTGCCAGGTGCCCCTTCTGTCCACAAGTGTAGCACCTCCACTCCTCTCTTGGCGCCTGCGGGCCCGGGCCTCGGCGGACCCCGGGGTTCTGATACGGGTAGGCTGGGGGCACGGAAGGGTGGCGCCCGTACGCGCTGGGTCTCCGCCACCCGTCCGCGTCGCTCGGGTCGCGTCTCGTCCCCCTCCCGGCGCCGGGGGCGGTTCCTCCGCACAGCCGCTGGGTAACTTGGTGGTTCTCCAGTAGCTCGACGAGGTCGTTCACCGTCCGGGGTTGGTTCCCGGAGGCCCAGCGTTTGGCCCCGGGGGGTAGGGATCGGATGCAGCGGTCTATCACGAGCCGGTCCAGCAGCGGGGGTCCATCTCCTTCCATGAGCCACCGCTCCGCTAGGCGGACGAGGTGCGAGACCTGGCCTCTCACCGAGCCGAGCGGGTCGTACGTCCAGTCATGGTAGCGCTGCGCTTGGGCGGGTAGGCTGTGACCATAGTGCGCGAGGATGGCCTGTTTGAGCGTGGGATAATGCCCCGCCCGGAGGGGCGTGAGATCCCGGTAGGCTCGTTGTGCTTCCCCGGTCAGGAAGGGCGCTAGGATGTGGCCCCACTGGTCTGCTGGCCACTGCTCCCGATCTGCTGTCCGCTCGAATATCTCGAGGTACGCCTCCACGTCATCCTCCGGACCCATTTTCGTTAGCCGCTTCGTGGGGGCGGCGTAGGCTGGTTCCCGACCAAGCTGCTCGGCCATCCGGACCATACATCTCCTCAACACCTCAATCTCCTCGTCTCTCGTTGCGGGCTGTCCTGCCGGCTGCATCATGTTCTGGGTTGGGGTTCGTCAAGGGATCGCGTTGCCCGCATCCTCCACCACTGTGGCAACCCCAATCGTCAGCCGGGTAGGGTCCCGGGAAAAATGCTAGGAAACAAGGTGGCTGGGCAACGGGTGGCGTTTATTGCTGGCAGCACAAAAGGAAAAATCAAAGAACAACTCAGGTACTGCCCCAGCGGGGTAGACAAACAAAAGGAATGTGCCTCGGATCCTGGTCCGTTCGGAAGGGCGGCGTGGAGCTCGCTCCCGGCTTCCCGCCGCTCAGCACTGTGGGTCGAGAGAGAGGCAAAAAAAAAGGCGTTAATGCGCTCTCGGATCGTACCCCCCACCGCGTCCGTCTTCCACTCGACTTTTTCCTCCCCCCTCCTCTCCGGGCCCGGTCCTTAAATCCCCTCGCCCGTCTCGCCCCCCCCAGGTGATCGCCATCCCCCTGATCGTCTGGGTCGGCTCGATGTGTCATCCAGCGCCGCCGCGCTGAGCGGCATATATCTCCCGCGGACTACTTGTCCGCGGAGAGGGAGCCGCTCCGGGCGTTGGTGCGGATCGTCAGCGCCAGTCAGCGTGGGGTTGCCACAGTGCATGTGGGTGTGAGTGTGTGTGCATTTGCATCCATTCATAGTGTTTGAAGTAGCGGGTGAGATGCTTGCATCTTGTGTCATTTTTATTATTTCCTTCCCTTGTTGCCCTCGGGGCTAGTTACAGCGCACGTGTATGTTGTGTGTCTTTGTGTGTGTGTATATGTGTGTGTGTATGTGTGTTTGTGAATGCGTGCATTGTATTTACATGACTGTGTACATGCGTGTGTGTGTGTGTGCCTGTTTGTGATGTATGTTTGTGTGTGACGGAGAGAGCTAGCGCAGAGTGCATTCCTCCACGAGCCTTAAGTACTACGAAGATAGAGACAGGAACAAACGAACACATGTACAAAGTCAAAGAGGGTCAGTGTGTATGTGTTCGAGAGAGAGAGAGAGAGAGCGAGAGAGAGAGAGCGAGAGAGAGAGAGAGAGAGAGAGAGTGCGAGAGAGAGATAGAGAGCGAGTGAGAGAGAGAGATAGAGAGCGAGTGAGAGAGAGAGAGAGAGAGAGAGAGAGTGAGAGAGAGAGAGAGAGAGAGAGAGAGAGAGTGCGAGAGAGAGAGATAGAGAGCGAGTGAGAGAGAGAGATAGAGAGCGAGTGAGAGAGAGAGAGAGAGAGAGAGAGACAGTGTTATCCCATCATTACAGATGAAATGGTAGGACAACGTTAGTTGGCTAGTCTCTCCTCCCTGGCGCTGACTCCATATATCTGGACCAGAGGTCTTCTCCCACCCCACCCCAGTCAAACCAGAGGACATGACGTATTTCCTTCAGACTACAGTGTCTTTGTTTACTTTGTATAAAACATTAATAAAAGCTAATACACCCTGATACATGTGATACATGCATATCCAAGTTCACTGGTCTCAGCTTATTAAAGCAGATAAAATATGACTTTGGCTGCTTGACTACAGATGCTACCTGCCAAGAGCATCTCTCTCACTATTACTGTGCTCTGCATTGTTTGTGAACCAACATTTAATGAGAAAAAGATGCCCCCCCCCCCCCCCCCCCGTCCCCATCCCCGTCCCCACGATGGTTAATCAACATAACCCCCATCCACCAGCACAGGGTCATTGAAATATGCAGGCATCTCATGCTCATGCATGACCATGAGCTATTACAACCGTTCACTTCCTTCAGTTTAGGGCAGTTTCTGATAGTATGGCTAGCTTGTGAAACCTTCAACCCGGGTCTTAAACACGTCACTGTCCCCGGCCGGGGTCTCGGTGTGTTTCCTCTGGGGCTCCCTGGCATCCAGTAACCAGCAGGACTTTTAGAAGAGCTTCGAGACCATTACACAGCTGCTGAGACTAAACGCTTGGACAGGGGCTTGAACGCTTTAGCCATCCAGCGCCGAAATGCTTTCCTTAGCGTGTCCATATGTGTGTGTGTGTGTTTTGTGTGTGTGTGTGTGTGTGTGTGTGTGAGTGCATCCGTGCGTTTGTGCGTGTGTGTGCGCCTGTGTCCATGTCCATGTGTGTGTGTGTGTGTCTGTGCATGTGTGTGTGTGCGTGTGTCTGAGTGTATGCATGTGTGTGTGTGTTAATGTGTTTGGCCTGGATCCCTGTGCCCTGAAGCCCTTTGACACGGTAACCGTTTAAAGGCTATACAAATAAAATTGACTTGATTTGACTGTGACTGTGTTGCTGTTTGATTGCTCTCCACTGAGAGGTGTCTGTTTGCGTTGGAAGCGTCTCACCAAATTCCTAACTCTCCACTCCTTGATCTCGCCTGGCTGGGTCCAGTGTGGTCCGCTCCTCGGTTCGGTCGAGTCAACCGTTACAACTAATTCAATTTTGGGATCAATGAGCCAATGGCTTTACGTGTCTTCGAGGACACTGCAGATGTTATAGCAGTTTAGTTATAGTGTTAACATTTGTGGACTTTATGCGTCTTTGAGGACAGTGCAGATGTTATAGCAGTTTAGTTATAGTGTTAACATTTGTGGACTTTATGCGTCTTTGAGGACAGTGCAGATGTTATAGCAGTTTAGTAGTAGTGTTAACGTTTTAGGACTTTATGTGTCTTTGAGGACACTGCGTATGTTGCTATAGTGTTATCATTTGGGGGATTTTAGGACACTGCATATTTACCGGGAGTTTAGTTCTAATGGCACAATTTTAGTAGTTCCTGACGTAACGTTCACAATGGGGGGCCAGTTTTAATACCTAAATTAACAGCGATGCGACTCCATTATACAGATGCTGTTAATCCAACCGCTTTGCTCATTGAAGACAAAGCATCTGTCTTCTCGTCTTTCTCGACTCAATTGAAGACACATTTCCCGACGTCTCTCAGAGACGTAGCAAAAAAAACTATTCCAGAGCCCCAGCGACATCAACAAAGCTCTCCTTAACACTCCCATGAAAACATGTTTCAAATGATGACTTCACGTGTCCTAATTGATTGTGTCCAATGGTTTAATGAGACCACAAGCACTCTACACTTTCTGACTTCTCTGACGGTCGGTGCTGAACGTGGCAAACTGCTGCTAGTCATTACATCTCCCCTGGCTCCCCGGTCGGGAGGCCGGGTCTCCGGGTCTCTGGATATCTGCGGTTCCTCCCTGAAATGCTAAATAAAGGACGGACACTCCCGGAGAGCAGAAACAAAAATAAGAAAAAAGCCCTGGTTTGTTTCTGGTGGTTTATGCCTCCCATTTTGCAGTTTAATCTGAGAAAGACCACACAACGCTCCAGAATGATCCCTGGGTGTGAGGCAGGAATGTGTTTTTTTTTCCTGTTTCTTCTCACTTGTTTCTTGATCCTTTAAACAGTCCAGCAGACAACACAGATCTCTATTGTGCTGCGCCGCAGGGCCTTCAACACAACACATCCAGTCAATCTGAAATTGATCTGAATGGGTATCAGATGTATCAGATGTTTGTTTTATTCTTGATACAGATGTTGATGAAATTAATTTTGTATTGTTTATTGTCACTTTATTCTATTGATTACACGATAGATTCAATCTCTCTATAGATCTTGTAATCTATAAAAGTGTAAATTTAGCAATATCTGAAATTGTTATACTATTAAGTATTGCAGCTGTATGCAAGTGTTTTTGCTGCTGGAACTTGTGTGTTAAGTCTCTGTATTGAAGTCATTTTAATGTATTTATGTAAAGTACGTCACCCGGACCGGGATAAGAGGGTCATTAAAAGGAACGGATGGTTAATCACAGTGAACAAAAGTGTTAGCCCTTGGGATAAACGTTGACTTATAGAAAGTCTCAGGAAATAATGAGATTAGAAAGTAAAATGCATTCAGATTGGTTCACGCATGAGTACTCCCACCACGTGTTGATTAAATCCCGTGAATACAACAATTGTTTGTCCAAAAACATGAGGACAAAGGGTGCACTGAATCACAGCAGGATCACGGCCTCCCATTATGAATTCCTCATTCCCTTTGTACAATGAGCTGCAACTCAGCTTCTAGAAGACGTATCTACGTTTACAGAGGAAATAAATTGGCAAAACTAATTTCTCGTCTGTGGAATCTCTCTATGGTTCAAAATACAACAGGTTCCAGAAACATGCTCAAGGCACGGTCCTGATGTAGCGTTATGGCTACCAAATGCAATTGGAGGCTACCAATAGGCAATCAACTAAAGCAATAACAATGTCATGCGATTTGTGTTAATCATTGTTCCAATATATCTGCATGCCAGATGTCAACTAAATCATCTACAAAACAAGTATCTAAAAAACAATAATCTTCAAAATAATAATATACAAAATGATTTCCTAAATTCCCATAAGGCTCCAATCTTTTTATCACACAACCCAACCAGTTTGGCTCACCTTAAGACCACACAGAGTTGCATTTCACGCTTCACAGCTCTATCAGGGTGAAGATAAACAACAGGGAGATCTCGCCAACATCAGTTCTTCCCTAAAGCAAAGCACCAAAGTAAATGTTTCTTATCCTTTTGGCTCAGCGAAGAGAAACGCAATACAAACTGCCCATAGATGTGCAAACTAGGAGACGTTTCTTTTTAGTAATATTGATAACATCGCTGTGTTTGTAAGCAAAACCATTGCAAATTACTTTTGTCGGTGACTCAGGCTGAATTCAACTGAAACTAAAAGCGTTGATGTGGTTTGGTTTTGGTTTAGTTTTATGGGGATGTGGTTTTGTGTGATAGCAGAATGAATTGGACGGGGTGGGCATAATCGTGTAAACCGTTTATCTTTCTCTGACGCGGTTTATCAAGCGTGGTCCGGCTCCACTCTGCCTGACGCCGCTGCAGGAAGCCATCAACAACCTGTAAGTGGCTAATGGACACTTGAGAGGCAGAAAGGCCACACACATACCCGTATACACAGCAGGCCACACACGCACATATACAAAGCAGGACACACACAGGCATATACACACACACACACACACACACACACACACACACACACACACACACATAAACACACGCATAAACAAAAAAGAAAGAAAGACAATGGCAGCTCACTTCTTAATATGTGACTAAATGACCATACTGTATGTACAGATAAAAGCTCTCCTTCTCTCACCCTTATAAAAGCACACACACACGCACGCACACACACACACACACACACACACACACACACACACACACACACAAACACATGCGCAAATGCACACACACACACACACAAACCTGCACATAAAGACACACACACAAACATACACCCAAACGCACCCACACACACACTAAACTCAGCCACTCTCCAAGTATATGAGTTTGACCTTGTCAACGTTAACTGTGACAATGAGCCAGTCTGTTTCCTCCTTGTTGCCACACCTGTTTTACCAGCTTTTGGCCCACTGGAAAAGGGAAGTGGTCGACCCCTCTTTACTTCCCCTATTTAACCTTGCAGTGCAGATACGGTCTGAAGACAGCCACTTAATACAAGTTGTCTTTGACAACTTTTACTGTATTGACTTCAGCTCTCATTCTGGCTTTAGGGTCACTGCAGTTTCCAGGGGTCAAGTTCTGTGTATGTCATCTAACACTGCTTTGGTTTCTTTCTCTTTCTTCGTTCATCAGATCACACCCCCTGTGCTCTTTATTTCATTCTTTTATTCTGTGTTTCTTGCTTTTGTTCTTACTTTCATTTGTCTTTCTTTCTTTCTTTCTTTCTTTCCATCAACTGTGCACGCGCACGCGGCAATGTGTCGTTGTTTCGACACATTGCCCATGTCTTACAAGAGTACTTTTTAAACCCTTACTTTGATTTAAATATGTTGTGAAATATTGGTTTAACAAACCCAAAGCTAGATGAGGGATATTACTTGAACCGAAATAAGTAATTGATTATAAAATACATTTTTTTGTATTTTTGTTTCCAGACAAAGCGTGCTATCGCATTTCATCTCATAAAGCTGGTGTGTTGGACACATTACCAACATGTGGAATCAATTAAGATATCAGCTCCTTACGATCGCATCAACACGCACAAAGTCAAGTTTGCCAGCCTTGGATAACAGATAATTTATCATCCTGCAATATTAACTAATACCCCTCCTTCTCTTGTGTGTGTGTGTGTGTGTGTTTTTGTGTGTATTAAACAGACGGAGTGTGCCAACTTTGTACGTCTGCTGCAGCCGTTCAACCGTACCCACCTGCTGGCGTGCGGCACCGGCGCCTTTCAGCCCATGTGCTCCTACATCCACGTGGGCTACAGAGGAGAGGTGAGACCCTCAGAGACCCACACACAGATACACAGACACACACAGAATACACACACACACACACAAAACAGACACACACACACATACACACACACACACACACACAAAACAAACACACACACATACACACACACACACACACACACACACCGAACACATACACACACATACACACACAAAACACACACCCACACACACAGAACACACTCTCGCTCACACACTGTAACACACTGAACACGCATATTGTCATGATAAGAAACATTGCTTTTGCATTACCAATGCTAGGAATTGTGTACCAGTGTGCACATGAGAACCAGAAAGCGCCGGTAAAGTCTGGATATCGTAGTGATCCAGGATGCAGCTGCGCGGTGGGGTTGCCTCAGCTCCGCTGTGAGGCCTTCCGCGCTGCCACTCAGCTGCACCGTGGGGCTTCCCTTTAAGCTGCACTGCCAGGCTCGCTGGGCAGCCACTCAGCAGCCCATTAATATACCACGCTGTAATGCTGTACCTCTGGAAACAGAAACACAAAACTAAACTAGACAAAGCTAGACTTTTAAAGACCGAGTTGATGAATGGAGCCATTGACCAGAGGCTGTTACTGTAGCTCACTCTTATGGTTCTCCAGAGCTCAGGCCAGCATGCCAGCATGTCAAGCCCAACGGAAAGAGCTCTAAGTCAGCATGAGAAGAGAGGAAGGATGGGTCCTGGCACAGCGCTCCATGTGCCAGGGGATCTATTTCTCTTCCTGTGTAATTAAACCATTTGTATGTGTGTGTGTGTGTGTGCGTGCTCGCCTGTGTGTGACTGTGTTTAAGTGTATGCTTGCATGCGTGTGTGTCCATGCTCGAGTCCATGTGTGTGAGTGCGTGACTGTGCATATTACAGTAGTGTATATGTGCATGATTGCTTGAGTGTGTGTATATGCATGCATGCTTGCATGTGTGTGTGTGTGTGTGTGTGTGTGTGTGTGTGTACGTGCGTGTGTGTGTGTGTGTACATTTTAATCCTGCCACTGCCGCTCGGTGCCCTCATCATCTATCATCCTCCTGTGTATGGTTTTGGTTTCGGACTGTTAGAGCCCACTATGAAATACACACCCACCCACACACCCCCCCCCCCCCCCCCCCCCCACACACACACACACACACAAACACAAACACACACACCACACCACCACATCATTTAAACTGCTACTGCTGCTGCAGCTGGTGAACCCTATACTACTACTGTGTGCGAGTGGTATGAGTAAGATGGACACACAGGCAGATGAAGAGGAGAGATTTATTTCCACTATAAGGTGGGCTGCTTAAATCAGCAGGGGTTGCTGAAAGATAAATCGTCTACGCTAGAAAGAGTACCCCTGGGTAGGATATGTAAGCTTTTATAGGAGCTAGAAAGACTTCAGTGTCAATGAGGAGATTCTCAGAGCAGGAAATATAAGTTGAATCTAGTTGCCTGACTTACTTTACTTTGGAACAAATGCAACTTACATTCAACATTTCCTATCAAAAGAATCAGAGTGTTAGGCATTTGTGTATGTGTATATGTGCATGCGTGTGTGTGTATCTGGCACTGCACTGTTACAATTATGTGACCCACCACTAGGTCACATAAAAAAAGAAAGAAAGAGAGAGAGAACAAACAAACAAACAAAAGAACCAAAGAAAGAAAGAAAGAAAGAAAGAAAGAAAGAAAGAAAGAAAGAAAGAAAGAAGGAATGAAATACACAGTGCACTGGACTATTCCTGCTCCACAGTGACTGTGCTGAAAGGTAGAGTCAGCGGCGGGGGAAGAGAGAGAGACGGCTACATGTTTTTGTGTATGTCTCCGTCTGTCCCAAGCGGAGATGAAACACCTCGGGGGTCAAGGGTCATCCCACCCAGTGTCCATTCTGGAAGGTCGCGACCCCTGCGATTCCCGGGAGAGAGGTGGGACAAACAGAAGGTTGTGTGTTCTGGACCACTTAATGGTTGGTTAAATAAATGAACAGGCGCCCTGTGGTGCCTGGTCCCCCACCCCGCCATAACCTGGACCCCCAGGACTCCTGGGGGTCTGCTGGGTCAGCTTCGCTCAGGGAGGGACAGGCTTGCACGCACACAGACACACACACAAACTCAATGACATACTGACCCACATACCTCCACAACACTGATGGACAGACCATCCCGGACACACACACACAGGCACACACAGACACACACATGCCATTTTTACAAATATATAACACATAAATAAATCTATATATACATCACTACATAGAGAAATGCACACAAACTTGCGCGCGCAGACGCACACGCACATACACATCTTCAGATCTCCATCATCGTCAAAAGTACACATGCACACACACACTCACTCACACACACACACACACACACACATACACACACACACACACACACACACACACACACACACACACACACACACACACACACACACACACACACACACACACACACACACACACAAACACACCCACTCACACACACAGCTCTATGCTTGTGGTGCTTGGCCAGTAACTCAGTTATTAACTGTGCCTCTCAACTCACAGAGGTTGGTCGCTGACATGGGTTGTGTAATGTTGGTTTAGTCTCCTACATCGGCGGCGGACGCTAACTCATTCCCAGGCCAGGTGCGAATAGCAAGTTGGAGGGTGGACCTGGGTGGACCTCGCTCCGTACGCCTCAGTCTGTTCTCTGTACGATGCTGGAGGCTGGATCCAGAGCTGGGGATAAGCTCTGCGGGGTGTAGCTGATAAATCTCCCTTCTTTTGCTGCACTGAAGTGTAGCTTTTGGAGAAAAGCCTGGAATAGTTTTTATTCGCTTTTATTATGCTTTGCCTGTCTCTTTTGTGTTTTGTAAGCTTCCTCGCTGGGCCTTTTTATGAAAAATCAGCCCCCTTTTCTCACGATCAATTTGTTCTCTCCTTTTTCCTTTTTTTTTCTCTCTCTCTCTCTCTCTCTCTCTGTTTCTCTGTATCTCTTCTCTCACGTAAACACTCTACGGTTGGGCAATGTTCAGAGACCTATGGCAGGGAAAAGCACATGACGACCAAATGTTTGTGGTCAGATATTTATGTGGCTTGCAGTATTAGGAGCTTTCAAAAAAAAAATCGCTTCAACATGAAAATCATCAACATAAAAGAAATCCTCCACAGATGGGCGGGACCTTTGAAAGTACCCCCCTACTAAACATCAGCAAGCTGGAGGAAAACATGCCGCACTCCCACACAGGAAATGTGTGGGGGAGCTTTCTGTACGACAAACCTAAGGACGAAAAAACCTTAAGGTGAAGGTCCATTGTGCATAAAAGCTATTAGGAAAACAAAAGTGCAGGTTACTGATACCCCGGGCCTTCCATGGAAACACAGCCAGTGACCTTAAGAATACAGTTTGGCATCGTTGCGTTTGGCTGACGGAAAGCACTTGAAGGTTTCCACGGACGGCGACGCGCATTGACGTCACTCGTGTTTGGGAGCTTTTTTCAGCTAAACAGATAAACAGTTGGAGTCCGGTTCCTCCAGGGACGCAGGAGGGTCCACCATCATGCCGTTGAGCTCAGGGAGAGATGCAGGAGGAAGACAAAGACACCGACAATTCGGAGGAAGTTACTTTCAGTTGTAATAGAAGAGAAATATAAAAAATATATATTTTTCATGTTTCAGTCAGTGTGGCATGTGTCAGTAGGATTGTACAACGTGATGGAGGTCCTTGCACTCTCTTTTTGTCTCTCGAACACACACACACACACACAAAAACACTCACACATGCCACCACAATCCTCACTAAGCCTCACCCCAGTTCTCTTTACACCATAATGCTCGTCTCCTGGAGATGGCACGATTCGATCAGACACAGGACATGGTTCCAATTTGTTGCTCTAACACATCTGTGCCTCACGTGCACATGAACAACGGTTCGCGTGCACTCGCGTTTGCCCACCCGCATTGTCCTCCGCTGTTCCCACCCTTTCTATTTTTATGTAAACCACCGTCTCCCCCTGTCTTCTCTGTGAAGGCCAGGCATCCCCAGCCCTTCTCCTGGCAGTTATAATGCTCAATGCAATAACAATACCCAATAGAGTAACACTAACCTATTGTCTGTAATGGAAGGACAGGGCGAGTTCAGGCTAAGGACTGAAATCCCCGGTGAAGTTGAATTAAGTCAGACCCGGGGCACACCCAGCACACCCAGTACACCCAGTACAGGACAGTACAAGACTAAACTAGAAGCCAACCAACAATGGAGTCAAACAAAAAGGCCCTTTGTCCGTTTATTCAGCTTTTTTGTATTTTTGTGCGCAATATTTAATTTTTTTGAACGGTGAACCGATGTTTTCATTTTAGATAGGTCCATGTTATTGACCACGTCGTCACTATTAATCTTATATCTTATTTCGTTTAGTTCTCCTTGAACACTTCGTACACTTGTTTTCGGTTGAAAGGGAGCCGTTCATTTCCCTTCGTGAAATGTAGGAATGCATGACCTTTACTAATGTTATGTTTCTTTTTTTATTCTCCTCTCATAGCATGTGTTCACCATGGACCCTACCAATGTGGAGAACGGACGGGGGAAAGTTCCCCACGACCCCAGCCTCCCCTTCGCCAGCACCTTCAGTGGTATGACCCTGATTCTCCTGCTCTATTTGATCACTATTGAATACATGTTATAATGCAATCATGAAAATATGAAAATCCTATGTGCGTGTGCATATGTGTGTGTGTGTGTGTGTGTGTGTGCGTATGTGTGTGTGTGTGTGTGTGTCTGTATGTGTGTGTGTGTGTGTGTGGCGTCAGCATCATGTCCTTTAATTCCCATAATGCATTGCATGTGGTTGACAGAGGGAAATGCCAAAAGCTTTGTAGGTCTTACATCAACATGAATGATTGCACACACAACGAGACACACACATAGATGGATATAAAGGCTTGGAGAGAAGAGAGAGTTAGGGAGGGAGCGAGAGAGAGAGAGAGAGAGAGAGAGCTATCTGGAGGAATGCCAGGGATTTAGGTCTCATGTCTATGAAGTCTACTTCACTCCTGAGGGGGCTTAGATCAAATCCCACCGCACTTTTGTCTCCTCTCTTTACTATAAGAGAACGTGGGTTTTTTTCCACACGTGTTGACATATTAATGTATGTTACCACAAGTTGACATGTGTTGAGGTGCTGCTGATTGATGCTTCCACTGACTGAGTTGAATTTGCCCTAAAACTTTTTTTTAAATCAAAACCACATATAAGATTTTTTTTTATAGAATATACAAACTGTGTGTGTGTGTGTGTGGGTGCCTGCGTGCATGTGTGCGTGTGTGTGTGTGTTTGTGTGTGTGTGTGTGTTTGTGTGTATCATTTGCACTCCTGAGGTCATTGTCACTGTTTCACAGTGGACCTTCCCTGAGTAGGTTACACTGCAGCGGAGCAAAGAACACATTATAGACTCGCACGCAATTCATATGAGGAATTGACATATAAATACATGTATACTTGTGGAGAAATATGAAACCCTGTTGATACAAGTTTTAAGTGTCAAAATGGACCGGTTGAGGCTGTTGGCATGTATACAGACACATAGTAAACTACATCCAACATACTATACATATAGTGTGCATGACCATATCCACTAGACCTGCCAACGCTCTAAATATGATCTCTTAGTCTAAGCTTTATTTCCTGTCTTATTACATCTACCCACACTGATATATCCTTTCCATTCCACATCTTATCTCTGCTTTATCTCCACTGTCTCTCACATTAAAACCTCCGTGTCTGTTTCATCCGTTTCGCTCCCCCTCCATCCCCCTCCATCCCCCCCCAATCCCTGGCTGCTCTGTTGCTCCTCTGTGGCCCTTGTGGGCCCTCAGGTGGGGAGCTGTACGCAGGCCTGACAGCAGACTTCCTGGGCAGAGACTCTGTGATCTTCCGCAGCATGGGGGGCCGGTCCACCATGCGGACGGAGACCGACCAGAAGCTGCTGCACGGTATGCAGTCTGTTTTATATAAGCATAGTTCACATGGGATCAATAGATTTAATAGATACGTGTGTGTGTGTGTGTGTGTGTGTGTGTGTGTGTGCATGTGTGCGTGTGTGTGTGTGTGTGTGTTTGTGTGTGTGTGTGTGTGTGTGAGAGTGTGTTTGCTGAGAATGTAGTTTAGATATTGTTGTAAATATTTACTTTGTCCCAGTACAATTCTAGTTTGTATTGTATCATGCGTCATAAAATTGTGTTGTTTTTCTCTCATTATTTTATTGTGGGTCTATCTTTTTTTCTCTCATTTTGTCCTGCCCCCCCGCCCCCCCCCTCTCTCTCTCTCTCTCTCTCTCTCTCTCTCTCTCTCTCTCTCTCTCTCTCTCTCCCTCTTCTCCCCCCTCTCTCTTTCTCTTTCTCTTTCTCTCTCTCTCTCTCTCTCTCTCTCTCTCTCTCTCTCTCTCTCTCTCTCTCTCTCTCTCTCTCTCTCTCTCTCTCTCTCTCTCTCTCCCTCTCTCTCTGTCCACCTCCCAGATCCCCCGGTTCATCGCGGCCCACCTGGTCCCGGACAGCGACGACAGGGATGATGACAAGGTCTACTTCTTCTTCACTGAGAAGGCCATGGAGTCTGGCGAACGGGAGGGCGCCATTCACACGCGCGTCGGACGAGTGTGTGCGGTACGATGCCATTTGTCATCCCAAAATGATAGGTTATAATATAGTGGAGAGTAGTGACACGCTCATGGAGATGAGATGAAATTATATCATCTCTATGATAATTTAATTTTGATTTTTAATGATTTAATTATATCATTAAATCATATATGCATAGTATACATACAGTTACTGCATTATACTGTACACAGTGTAGTGTGTTGTGTAGTGTTGTGTAGTGTTGTGTAGTGTTGTGTCCTGTAGTGCAGTATAGTATAGTACAGTATAGTACAGTGTAGTGTAGTATGGTATAGGTTTGTATAGTATGGTCCAGTATAATATAAGATCAGATGAGATAATTCATTATTGATACCAGATGGGAAATTTGGGATAAAGCGTGTCATTAGGCTACAGTACAGAGTTATCCAAGCCAACACACAGGCTGTGAGGGGGGTGTGTGGAGAGAAACTGTTGCATCACATATTTTCCATTGAAAAGACCCACATAACGTAATTTCTGCATCGTTAAAGAGTCACCTCATCGGAAAGCGGCCTGCAGAGTTTAGGGCTGGAGACGAATGCTGTCTGCTTTCTGGACCCTCGGCCCGTCTTTTAGAAAACTTGCCAATCTGGTGGATGCAAACCACAGTTGGGGCTTTAATTTTGAAGTTGTAGTTCAGCGAGGTCAGCCTATCAGACCCTTCGTTTAAAGTGCCAGTCATGACGAAGATGATACGCCGACGTCGAGAGGGTACGCTAACGCCAAGGTGTATGTGTGCGGATGTGCGGCGCTCCGTCTGGGCAGCGGTTTATGTTGATGCCCACGTCTAAGAGAGGGTTAAGCTCCTCGGACACTTGGTGTGTGGCGCGTTTCATATACAACATCGCTCCTTTAAAACACTCATATTCTTAAAAAAATCCCATGGGTCCCATGGGTCTTAACCATGGTGATATCACCTCCCCCCTCCTTCTTAAAACGCTCAGCCCAAAACACATTGTTTAAACTTCCATAGAGTTCGAATTCGCTCTGAAACAGGGGGTTCATTTACACTTAAACTGTGTCAGGGACAGCTGCCTAAGAGTGAGGGACATACATACAGCAGGATGACACATCTTTCTCTTTCTAATAAACACAGTAAGACAGGCAGGGGGGTTGGATGTCAATGGGTTTACACACCCATCAGGTCACTGCCAGAACCCTTTAAAATGAGCCGAAACCACAGAGCTGTCTCTGAGGGCGATCGCGTTTTGAACAGCGTAAGCTTTAAGGACTGCAACAGGATGATTTGTATCGCATTTCCTC
>JAOPHQ010004041.1:27500-30000 GCA_030340625.1 Merluccius polli
TGCCCTACCCCCGACCCGGCGTGGTAAATAACACCTCAAAGCACCTCTTCATTTTCATCGGTTATCATTTAAAACCTTATTGTGAACATGAGCGGCCGAGTCCTGGGAGACCAATAGCGAGGCCAATAAAGAACTTCCCTCCATGGACACATTTCTCATTGAAAAACCAAGAGAGGGGGGAAGCCAGCAAGTGGAAAACAGTGTGATATAGAACGAGAGTGAATGAGAGATAAAGAGAGAAAGTGCAGATAGAGCAGACTAGAGACCATGAGTGGAGACGATGAGGGAGCAAGGAATGGAAAACTCTCCGTACATCAGCATCACTGGCGCGACGGTGGTGGCTACAGGCTGAAGTCATCACAGCCAAGGGTCTCCACTTACACCACACACTCGCTCACACTGTGTTTCCACCATTTGTCATCGGGATCAGGATCAGGTAGTGTGTATCTGCCGCAATTAGAGAGAATCCAACAGGTCTTTGGAAGGTCTCCAGATGTGTGTGTGTGTGTGTGTGTGTGTGTGTGTGTGTCTGTGGTAATGTGTAGAGTAGCACGCTGTAGTAGCATGGCTGTGTTACTGTACAGAGAACCGATCCAGCTCACATCTGCTCTCTCTCAGGGCGGCCTCATGTTCGCTCAAAAGCGCCGACGTTTGTCAGAACGGTGATGCGCGCGCAGGAACACACGCCAGACACATGAACACACAAAAAGAAAGACAGTTGAAAAGACGGCAAAAAAAAAACTGCGCCGAGGCCACTAATAAGCGTGCGTATGCAAAAAATGTGAGCCACAGATAGCGCACAGATGTTAACACACCCATGTGCGCACTCACACACACACACACACACACACACACACACACACGTTATGCTCATAATGTAATATAGCAACATAAAGCACATTACACCCACCCAAACACAAACATCCAAACAAACACCCACACACACATCCAAACACACACACACACACACACACACACACACACACACACACATCCAAACACACACACACCCATGTTATGCTCATAATGTAATATAGCAACATAAAGCACATTACACCCACCCAAACACACACATCCAAACAAACACCCACACACACATCCAAACACACACACACCCATGCCACTGAAACTTGCATGAGAGCAGCATGAGGAGTCGTGTTGTGTAATTTCTCCAGGTGATTAGTGGTGGTGGGGAGTGGACTGGAGCTGTAGGTAAGTAGCAAGTCTGACAACAGTACAGACACTCGTGTGGTTTCACCTATTTGACTCTCTGATTAGCAAGAACGCCATGGTTCAGGAATTTCATGGCCCGTGGCCAGAGGGAGGGAGGGAGAGCGAGAGGGGGGGGGGGGAGGTTGAGCGAGAGAGTGAGAGAGAGAGAGAGAAAGAGAGAGAGAGAGAGAGGGAGTGGGAAAGAAAATAATGTTGGGTCTCTCCGGATAAGTTCGGCTTTAGCTTCTAGCTTGAGCATGCCGAATTTCAAAACGTTTCACCTAGATGTATGGCCGAAGAAGAAGAAGAAGAAGAAGAAGAAGAAGAAGAAGAAGAAGAAGAAGAAGAAGAAGAAGAAGAAGAAGAAGAAGAAGAAGAAGAAGAAGAAGAAGAATGCAGACTCTATGGCTATGATAGCGCCCTGGCAGATGCAGGAGCCTTGAGGAGCAATCACACATTTAAGTCTGACATCAGGGACGGTGTATCCGGTGCAAAACATGGCCAATTGTAATTGTTGTTACTGATTGGCTCAAATTGGTGCTGGTGATGTCACTTGGCACTAATTTAAGCCAATCGGAATCAGCCACTGCAAGGCGCTGTCTTTTGTGGTCTGATCGAAACTTTTGGTTATTCTCTGAGAAAACGTAAGGGAGGTAGACAAAGAGTGTGAGGAAAGGACGTTTTATATTTAACTACCTCTCACTCGAACGCAGTACTTCAGTTCTGGCTTCTCTCCTTCTCTCTCTCTCTCTCTCTCTCTCTCTCTCTCTCTCTCTCTCTCTTGCTCTCTCTCTCTCTGTCTTGCTCTCTCCCTCTCTCTCTGTTTCAACACTTCGCTCGCTGTCAGAGAGCATGTAGACACACAAGATGTTTATCTTGGGTAAATCTGTCATCTTATTACTTATGTTATCCACCTGAGATATCTGTATTAATTCAGCTCCCTGTCAGAGCTTAATTGAGATAATCTTAAAGCAATGTTTTCCTTTGGTTCATCCATCAAAACTGATTAGTGTTGGATTCCTTGTGTTATAAGTCACCTGGGTCTTTACTCACCTGAGAATATCGAAACTGCATGAATAGAAAAAAGGTGATCTCACATCCTTGTTTTCCCGACTAGGTGTCTCTGAAAGGATTATGATGTTATTACAACCGGGTATTACACCGCGGTTGGAAAACAGTAACAGTTGTTTAAAAATGCGTTTAAGAACATCATCAGGCAGGAAATATCCGTCGGTGCGCTGTGTTTTCACAAGCTGTGTGAATGTGGGTCTTAGTGTATAATCAGATA
>JAOPHQ010004041.1:35000-50000 GCA_030340625.1 Merluccius polli
GGATACAATACTATAAATACTTGTACACCTTAAACAGTTCATTTGTCACATTGAATAGATGCAGTACACGCCGCCGCATGTTGCTGTTTATGCTTTATACACAAACCACATGTAACATTTACAATCACTGACCAACTGAATAACAAGAATACACGGTGAATTTGTCATCCATATCACCGGATTACATACAGATTGCATTGTAGAGGTCAGACACAAAATCTCTCTCTCACAGACACAGACACACACACACACACACACACAAACGCACGCACGCACGTACACACACACACACACACACACACACACACACACGCACACACAGTGCACCTATTATTCAACAATGCATACACGACAACACAGAAAATACACACCCCTACACAGATAACAATAAGAGCTGACATTCCGACACGCACACAACAAAACACACGTGACAGCTATACACACACACACACACACACACACACACACACACACACACACACATACACACAGTCAACCCCCCACCCTACTGATATATTTCATCCTGTCAAAGTGGTGGAATTTGGCTTGTATTTATGGAGGGTTTTCACTGAACCTTAACAACCAAGACAAGGAGACATGTTGGTGATAGATGGCAGGTGAGGGAGGAGAATAGGGGCTTGGAGAGAGAGAGAGACCTAGTGAGAGAGAGAGAGAGAGAGAGAGAGAGAGAGAGACAGAGACAGAGAGAGAGAGAGACAGAGAGAGACAGAGAGAGAGACAGAGGCAGAGACACAGAGAGAGACAGAACGGCTAAAATAATACATTGCTTGATAGACTATAGATATTTATTACTTCCATAATGGACACAGGGGAAAGCAGAGCGGAGAAGGAGAAGGCCGAGGAACAGGTTAAAAAAGCAGTGACCAAAATAAAATAAATAATGAAGGCATAAGTTAGGAGAAAGACTGCAGTACAAGGATGAGTATGTCATGGGAAAACACAAGAAAGAAGAGAAAAAAGAAGGAAAGAGCGAATGAGCGGAGGGAAAAAAAGGACGGAGAAAACGCAGAGACAAAAAGCAGATGGAGAAAGACAGATGGAAAGAGTAAACAGGTGTTCGGCACGGAGGGGTCACAAAAGGCCTCCACACGACCTTTAACACCGCCCTAAGTCTTTAGGAAGGTGTTGCCATGGATGTGTCAAATCCACCCATTATATATAATATATTACACAGGATATAGCCTGTCCTTGAAGGTGTTGTGATCATCATGTGTGTGTGTGCGTGTGTGTGTGTGTCTCCTCTCCCAGTAGAGGAGCTCGACGGGATGGAGGAGCGGGTGGTCTACGGGACGGAGAACAACAGCACCTTCTTGGAGTGTATCCCTCGCTCTCCCCAGGCCAGCGTCACCTGGCTCGCCCCGCGGGACGACCGCAAGGAAGAGGTATGATGGAGGGAAGAGAGTGTGTGTGTGGGTGATGGTGGGTGTGCTTGAGGGTGTGTATGCATATGTGTTTGTGTGTGTGTAGAGTTAGCTGCTGAAGGATACTTAAATGAAACCCCCTATACTAATAAGGAAGGGGCTTTTCAAATTGTTACCATACATATACTATTATAGGGTGCTATATAGGGAAGGGACAGGAAAGCAGGTTTCCCTTTAAGTTAAATTTCCAATCCCCATGTTCTGACCACAGGACTAAACACACACACACGCCACTGACGGCACACACACACACACACACACACGCCACTGACGGCACACACGCGAACCATTACTACACACTCCATTACAACACACTTTTTTGAAGCATGGAGGCACGGCCATTTTTGACATTTCCCAAGAACTACTTAAGAACATTCCTCCCCTATTTATCGTGTCTCCCGCCGAAATGTCCAATCTGCCTGGGCTGTTGCTTTAAGCCAAACCGGGGGCTGTCCTCATCCTCCCGTTGAGCCATGTAAGTATTTAGGCATTACCACCCTTCTCTGGTTTTCTCCCAGATGAATGCTCAAACGCCAGGCCTGCCGTTAGAGGATGCCATGTTTGGATTGGCACAGGGTTGGAGTGTGTGAGAGGGTCTGAATTATTGAGAGAGAGAGAGAAACACAGGTGTGGCTTTAGTGGGAGATCGGGAATAAAGAGAGAAAGAGAAATAGAGAGAGAGTAAAATATGAAGAGGCTTAAGGTTGGCAAGGAAGATAAGTGCTTAGAGATAGGAAATGAAGGCAAAAGAGAGAGAGAGAGAGAGAGAGAGAGAGAGAGAGAGAGAGAGAGAGAGAGATGGAAAGGTGGAGTTTAAACAAAAAAACATTCAAATAAAGTATTGAGCTTGACTTTAGGGCACATATTTTAATGTAGCTACCCAAGCTGATAAAACAGAAAATACTGACCCCTTGGCTTCCTCTCCCAGTCCTCCCATCTCTCCTTTGCTCTGCTCTCATGCCGGCTCCCTGAGCAGCCAGAGACCAGCAGGCTTTCACCAAATCACTCTCATCTGGCTGGGTTCATCCAGCCCTTTCCTTTTTAATGTATTTTCTCCCCAATCCTGAAGGCTTTGGTGTGCTGATAAGGCCGTAAATTGCCGGGAGCGGTGAAAAACAAACAAATAAATGCCATGTGAGCCACCGGAAATTAGATGGGGTAGGATAGTGCAGTCGCAAAGGAAGGTTTCTAGGATTGCTTAAAAACTAGAAAAGTGAAGTCATATATTTCTAGTAAAAGTAATCGATCTGCTCCTCCCTGACGAAAATGGACCAAAGTGTCTTTGACCACTCAACCCTAACTGGTCGAGTGGGCTACTGGTTTAAAAGTATTGTAATCCTATCTATAACTATCTCATTGTAATACGCTCTCCAAATGTCCCAAATATTTTCACGCAAGTACAAATGTTGAGGCCCTTATTTGGCCTTTTTGAAAGACATGACTCACTGAGTTCACCCACGAAAGCCTAAGATCACCTTCTGCATCTAAGTGTGTGTGTGTGTGTGTGTGTTTGTTTGTGTGTGTGTTTGTATAAATGGGTGAATAAAAAGCACCACTGGTGAACAGTTGTTGCCTTGGTGAAACAAACCAATCACCACAATCTCCACTGACAATTCACCATTTACCACACCATCCCTCCCAATCTCCCCCCCCCCACCCCCAGGTGAAGCTGGACGACCGGGTCATGCGCACCGAGCAAGGCCTGCTGTTCCGCCGCGTCCTCCGGCAGGACGAGGGCGTGTACGTGTGCCGCTCCCGGGAGCACGGCTTCACGCAGACCCTCGCCCGCCTCTCCCTCCACGTCCTGCAGGGGGAGGCGGTGGGCGAGCTGCTGGCCCGGGAAGACCTGTCCTCCGCCTCCGCCCTGGAGTCCAACAAGGACCGCTCGGCGGCCGCCGGCGGATACAGAGGCTGGCCGCCCTGCGTGTCCGGCGGCGGCGCCTACAGCAACAGAGGAGGGGGAGGGACGCACGGTCAGGGCCTGACCATGGGCCAATCGCGCACCTGGTTCAAGGACATCATGCAGCTGATTGGCTCCAGCAACATGCCCCACGTGGAGGAGTACTGCGAGAGGATGTGGTGCCACGACAAGCTGCGGCGGAAGCACAAGAACATGGTGGAGAAGTACCGGCAGGCGCAGGAGAGCGCCCGCAAGACCCGCAGCAAGAGCTCCGGGGAGCGCAACCGGACGCCACGGGACCTGCGCCACGTATCGGACGAGTAGGCGAGCGACGGGTTGGGAGGTAACCTGGGAGAGAGAGAGAGAGAGAGAGAGAGAGATGGAGAGGAGCGGGAGGAAAATAATGAGCGTGATAAGGACGAAGGGGGGGATGTGGGGGGGGGGGGGGGGGGGGGTTGGGGTCGATCGAGGGGACAGAGACGGCGTTGAAGAGGATTCGTATTCGTTTCTCCCTCGCTTTGGAAACTTTCAGCACTTGGATATTGGAAGAGAGGGGTGGGACAAAAAAAAGCGACCTGTAATCGTTGAAATTCACTCTGTCCACTGGGCCTGTGGGCTTGATGTAGTCTCACCAAACACACCACACTTTGGAACAGGCTCTCTGCGAAAGAAAAAGCAGCACAGTACACATAGGTTTTCTTATCTTTGATTTGGGGTTTTGTGTTTTTGTTTTTTCTGGATCTACATGCAAAGACAGCAGAAAGAGAAGCTGCTTTTTTTTTCCGAAACTGTACTTTTATAGATTGTTGTTAATATGTCTACCTTGAAGATAATAGAGATGATGATGATAATGATGATGATGATGATGATGATGATGTTGATGATGATGATGATGATGATGATGATGATGATGATGATGATGATGATGATGATGATGATAATAATAATGGACACTTAGCCTTCCCTCTTGCACCTTCCTCTTTACCCTACAAGGATAACGCCAAGCGATTGGTAATGAAGTTCTACTCCACCCCCCCCCCCCCCCCCCCCCCCCCCCCCCCCCCCCTCACGCCAATTATGTTATCACACACAGGAGAGGACAAAAATAGAAAAGGACCAGCAATTTCTTCAGTACTGCTGGTATTTCAGTCAAGAGGACAACGTTTTCAGTTTCATTAACTGAAATAGAGATGAAACAATAGGCTGTGCACGCTTGAGGACTATCTTCTCCTTCCCTGGACACTACTTTATATTATACACGTAGATGTTTGCAACCTGATGGACTTTTGATTGATGATCGTTGTGTGTTTAATAATAATAATAATATTGTGTGGCTATAGCCTTTATTACTTTTGACACATTTTCATTGAACATGCCATGTTGGAGCTACCGACACATTTCTGACAATGGAATTACTGGTTTCAACTGACTTTCTAACCTTTGTGATTCCTATCCGCTCTGTAAATATATTTCAGCATATTTTTTTCACATGCACCATTAAAACCACAGTGGTGGAGGAGGTGGCATATTTCCAGCATGACAATAACTGCTCAGTTTACATAAGTGCACAAACGCCAATCGCCATGACATGATCCCCCATAATCCACCTGCACGCTTGACTTAGAGAGGAGCTCGCCGTGAGACGACTGTTGACGGTTCAACAGATTAAAAGCGTTCTGTTTTTCCATTGCTCTGGGTTTAACTTTCCTTTAAACACTGACTGTGGGATTACCTCTGGTGTGTGACAGTGAGGGAAGCAGTCCCTTTTGTAACAATATAACATGTAATATATTTAACAGCCAGGCAGCATTTACTCTCGAACACCCGAGTCATTGTTCTTATTTGGTTACATGAAAAGGGAAACAGAATCACATAATTAGGAACAATCAAACTTAATAGGAACAATCAAAGAGACATTGGATTGTGCATGACTGATCCTAAACAGCTTTTGCTTTTTTTTGCGTTTCTAATGAGTCTGTAATTTGCTAAGCTGAGAAATGACATACTTTGACCTCAGGTCGGTGTCCATGGCAACCTTACCTCACTGCTTTTCGTTATCATCTACTGTGTGTACTGTGTGTTGTACGTTTCCACTGGCATCAGATGAAACAATGCAGGAGGTCAGTGTCATGCCCCACTGTTCTGCTCTGTGTACTGTGAGAACTGCATCATTTAAAGGGTTCCTCTTCAAATACAGGATCACCTTTCACATCCTCTGTATCTTTACCTCCATTGTTAGACTGAGATGGAAATGCTTTGGTTCACCTCCCAGGGGTTTAGGGATGTTTGGGAGAATTGAGTGTAGTTTACAATTACAGTAAAACAGAGAGACCGACCACACATCACGATCAAACCACAAGGACTGTGCAAATGAAATCTGTATCTGTTTGGCTTAAATTAGGGCCAGGTGATGTCTGTCTGTGTTTTTCAATTCGCTAGACTTAATCACAGACAACGCTTGCAATCTCCTGCCTTTCACCAGAGGTGGTGCTGTCTCTGCGGTTTTATTTCCCATGTTTGGTATCAGTGGGAGCCAGGGAGTGTCTTGGCTAGTGTGAGAGAAAGTCATTAGGGGAGAGGCTGTTGAACTATCAGCCTATAATTGGCAGGAGATATAAACATTGTTAGGTAAGGTCAAACATGAGTTCATAGAACAATAGAGAAACAGTGATGGGAACCACAGAGGTGGATGTTCAGGAAGGACCAGCGATGGAGTCGCGCTTCGGATTAGATTTACCAGGAAGGAAAGGGATCAGGGTGGATCTCATAGAAACAAGTGAGGTTAAAAGTTACAGAAAAGGCAGACTTGCCTTGCCTTGCCTTGCCTATACTGTATATACAAATATGTCAATCGATCAAATTCCCATGCGATCTGAGTGTTAATTTAATTTCACTCTCTTTGTTTAACAAAAACAATCATGTCCATAAATGGACGAGGGAATCACTATTCTGGGATCCCCTTTGTTTAACGCCAGCCAGGAAGCAGAGGTTGCCTTGGTGACCCCTCATTCACCCCTCTGCCGCCATGGTGGCATGTGAATCCTTTCCCTAGAAGGGGGAGTGAGAGAGGAGAAAGAGGAGGAGTGGGATCATATGGGAAGAAAAACCCAAAAATAGAAGTATGAAAACAAAATCAGATCTTTGTAGATTTTTATAGCAAAACTCATGCGTGACCCAAGCACGACCTAAACCCACTCAAAACACACACTCCACACATCTAATATGATGAAGTAATTATTTTTGAAATGTGGCTTTATTTTAATCTTATTACAATGACAGCCAGTGTAATCGCATAGTTCACTCGTTGCCGGTTTATTTTCAAACCACAACGATGGAGAAAGTTATTGTTGGAGTCAAACTTTTAATCGTTATCTCAAACAATATTATTTTTGACTGCGTGTTGGTCTGTGCTTGTGGACTGAGCGAGCGCACGGGAGGGACAGACAGACAGCTGTGAGAAAGGCGACTGCGTGAGAGAGAAATAAGTGAAGTTGTGCTTACCTCATCTACAAATTACCTAACACCAAGATTGTTTTTCCTAATCTCCACAGACAGGGGTCTACATATCAAACGTGTTGTGAGTGTTTGGTAAGGACAACAGAGATCACATGCTGAGATTATGGTCTATTTTACAACACGATAATGAGATTAACTGACCTATGGGAAAGAAAACATGTCAAGTGTATAGTTCAGCGTATGGTGGATGTGGTAATGTGGATCGTAAACTTCGCCCCCTCAGATGTCAGCTGTGTCCTATTGAATCATGTGTTTTCGTGATGCGTGTTCAGCATTGTTTGTTGTATGATTGTAAACACATGGCACATTTTACATTACATTTGCTGCCTCTATTATATACGTAAAACGTAAAAATGTAAATGCGAATCTGCGAGTTTTGTACTTGTACAGCTTGAGTGTTGAGAGTTGTTGGTCGGTGAGCTGTTTGCAGAACAACATCTGCAAACAGGGTGTGTAGAGTTTGTATACTTTTACTGCAAATTTCTCACAGTAGGGCCTACAATGGATCCCCGCCTCAGTGATTATGACGGTGGATTTGGACAGTGTGTAACAATGGGGAATACAGTCTGGATTTGGACAGTGTGTAACAATGGGGAATGCAGTCCATAATATTGGCTGTCATTCAGTCACTCAATCTGGCTATACCCATATTTTGGGGCTTGGCCAAACTGTATTGTATGTGGATAAAAAAGCTGTCATCAAAGCATCTGGATATACATGCATTGACAGTGCTTTAAACTGTAAACAGAATTGTGTATCAGGTCAGTGAAGTAATTTAAAGAAAACATTCAAATCTTCAACATTAAATGAATATTTAAAAAAATGTATTCTTTTATATTGTTTGGTGGGTAAAGTGTTGTGTTGGGGGTTACGTAAAAGTGTGGGCACGTTAAAAATATGCAAGAATGTGGTTCATTTAACATTTTAATGACAAGATTACTAAAGATGACTAAATAATGTTTTGAAAAATGTGAAATGTACAGACAAAACAAATTCCATACTGTTAACCAATAACTTTATTGAACTACAACTGAACTATGGATGCAAAATGTGGATCCATTATCTATATGGGCATAATATTATGTATATCCCAGGGGGGGGAGCAATACATGTATTCAATCAATGTATCAAAACAAGGTATTAGAAATGATAGCTGGTGTTTTAGTTAAAAAAATAAAAAAACACTCACATGGTGGAACTGTAACTTTGATTGTGCTGTAATATTTTACCGGCAGTGGATCTTTAAAATGTGTTCAAATGTATTTATGTTTTATTTAACTATCTCTTGCCCTCCATGCATGCTCCTGTGTACATGTTATTTAACAAGATTAAAATGTGTTATTTTATAACAGAGTTCTGGCTTCACCATCACTTTTATTAGTTAGATATTTTTCTTATTTGTTATATATATATATATATATATACAGTATATATATATATATATATATATATATATATATATATATATATATATATATATATATATATATATATATACTCACACACACACACACACACATCCATGTGCAGCTATGTATGTAAGCATTTTTGTTCATGTGTGTGTGCGTGTGTGTGTGTGTGTGTGTGTATAGGAGGGGGTGTGTGTGAGATAGAGCATGAGAGGGGGGGGGCTAAACATCTGCCCATATTTCCTCCTATGCACAGATGCTGTATCTGCACATAAAGCACATTGAACTGAGAGCAACATGTGTGGAACAATGCAGAAGAGCGAAGCTCTTCCAGTCAGAATGAAGACACTCTGATGTAATGTAGTAATACTCTCACTGAAGCTGCTGACGGCACTGGGACACGAGTCCAGATGGATCCAATGTATACTGTACTATAGTCTCTGACCAATAGCTGCTCTGTTAATACTGTATTACATAATTGGCACAAAATCAGGACCCCTGCAACAGGACCCCGGGAGGATGTTGAAATAGAAACACATTTCCATCATCTGTAGGCTGCATCAGTATGTCTATACAGTATGCATTTATATGTATGTGTTTGTGTGTATGTGTGTGTGTGCGTGTGTGTATGTGTGTGTGTGTTTGTGTGTGTGTGTGTGTGTGAGAGAGAGAGAGCGATTGTGTGTGTGCATATATCATCCTTCCCATTTCGACTCCTCATGTGTGCATGTGTGTGCTATGTGAGTGTGTGTGTGTGCATACGTGAATGTGTGTGTGTGTGTGCAGTTGTTTAACGTCCAGTTAGTCCCACGCAGTGCAGTTAGTCCCGCGTCCATTCATTTGTGCTATCGCATGTGTGTATGTACTTTAGGTCTTAGTCCTGCTCTGAGTCCTGAGTCTATACGTGTGACCAGGCGTGTCATTGGGGGTTAATTGGGCTCCAACACCCGTGGAAAAGTACGGGGGGAACAATGGCTCGTTGTCACGGCAACAAACACAGTGGCTTGTAAGTAAAGCCAGAAGCCGCTACCCGACTCGCCTGGCTTTGCACTTTAAAACACACTTACCTGCTTGATCCTTCATACACACATTGTCGCAGGCTCTCTCTCACACAGATACACACACACACACACACACACACACATGCATACACACACACAAACACACACGCACTCACACATAAACACACATGCTAACACACACACACACTCACACACACACACACACACACACACACACACACACACACACACACACACACACACACACACACACACACACACACACACACACACACACACACTCCAAAGGACATAAGCTTACTTTCTACTTTCAGGCCAATTATGTGTGTGTTAGCTTGTGGTGTGGGGTGTTAAAGTCACTCCTCATTAGGCCGTAACAGACCTCAACTTTACAGGTGGCTGGGGTCACACACACAAAATCTCTCTCTCTCTCTCTCTCTCTCTCTCTCTCTCTCTCTCTCTCTCTCTCTCTCTCTCTCTCTCGCCATTTAGTAAGTTTAATAACCAGACTCATTAAACTGGTCAAATGGTAGAAAATGTTGAGAAATATTCTTCCCTTCCACATTTGATTCACATCCAGCCCAATTTTTCTAAATCAATTTTAACAATGATGCCTTAGAGCTAATAAAAAATAATGACTAAATCCGAATTGGTTTAAGTGGAGCAATGCATAAGCACAAGCTTATTGCTTCTTAAGCTCAATTTAAGAAATACAAGCCACCGTATCCACTCCAGGCTGCATCTACTGTAAGTGGACAAGTCAAGGCCTCACTCAAGGCCTATCCCAGATAGCTAAATCAAACAACAACAATAGCAGCTATGTATTCGGCCTGGCAGCCATGTCCTTACTTCTACATATACCCAATGTGACACACGATATGTCACTAAACCACTGTCTTTTTTTTTTTTACAATGGCTGTAAATAAACCCTCTTTACATTTGCGTTGGGACCGGGCTAGGCTGGAAAGAATTCCCTTTTGATATATGGAGGGCAAGAAATAAAAGGATTAGATTTAGACACATTGACTTATAGCTCCGCCGCCATGACTCAATGTGTATAGGTTTTAATACGCACCATTACCTCCCAGGAAATCCCACTTTGGAGCAGCTTAACTCAAGATAATCAAAAGAGAAAATATCCCCCGGTTGGGGCTGGTTCCTCTGGGTCCTCAACACCCCTCAGAAGACCAACACAACCATGATAGAACAGACTTCATGGTTGCATATATATATATATATATATATATATATATATATACATTAGGGTTTTGGATGGATAAGTAATTGCATGTCCGCAGGAATATCAAGGGATATCTAATTGGATTTGTGCAATTGTGTTGTTTATCTTCTATCGTTCATCTATCGTTGGTTTGGTACAATTCTCATGCAGTTTCTCAAAATGTTGGCTTGTACGATGTACACTCTACATCATATGATTAATTGTACATATCTGTGGTCCAAGTCGCTGCCACATGTAGCCTATACTCGTTATTCACTAAATTCTCTTCTGATTTCCAATTTTTTTTTTTTTAATTAATAGACCAACGGCAGACTCGTCAAAGAGAGTTGAGGAGTTGCTTTTGACCCACCAGCACATACTGTACTTTCCTTAGACATCTGTTCCCATGTTTTCTTGCCAAATGAATTGAATTACAATGAATTCCTGTGACTCCAAAGTGACAGGATGGCTGTGTGACTCTAACGTGATTTTAATTTCCTTTTGGACAAAACCAAGGATGTCGATATAGCATCACACGGCCTTGTCCTTTTAAACACATGCTCTTGCTATAAAAACTGCCAACCTCCAAATAGAGGTTCTTTCAGCGATCTGCAGCTAGTTAAACAACGCCTTGGAAGCACAGTTCCTTTGTGTGCCTACACGGACTTAACCTAACTCTCTTTCCAGTTGGTGCAAATTACCCTTCCTCCGGGATTCAAGACGACTTTGTTTTGAGACACCTTTGTTCAGTGTGTGATCGTAGGACCCAAAACTGTGGGAGCCATTGATCTTGATTGAAGCTGTGTTCACTGTGTGTTCTTCTAAATGTGTTTTATGTCTGTTATCTGGATAATGTCAGCCTCACAGTGACAGGCCTCTGGACTGTGTAGACCCGCCTTGCTCTTATTAGGGGGCCAAGCATAAAGTGCGAGGCACCCTATTGTAAAGGTTAGTTTTATTATTATCATTATTATTTTTTGCCAAAAACACCTGCTCAGCCAAAACCGCCCAGTTGCTTTTTATGAAACTTTCCACAATAGTAGAAGGTGACTACAGATGGTGAGATGACAACATGTACACGTACTGGCCCAATGGTGGCGCTATAGCAACCGTCTTACAATGCTAACTTTGAACAAGCATATCTCCTGACCCTTTTGATCGACAGTCATGAAACTTTGTAAACATATGTATCTCCTGATGATGAACACTAAAGTGAAGTTGTTGGACTGAACAATATGGCCGCCAGAGGCCCAAATTGGTCCAATCAGATTTAAGGAGCCAGAAGGTGTAGTTATCTAGGGCAAATCTTCCTCAAACTTGGTGTACTTGAAGAAACAATGGTCAAGATTAATCAAAAAACAGAACTTTGAACAAGCGTAATTCCTGACCACTTTCACTTATGGTCATGAAACTTTGTATGCTTATCACTGGACCGAAGCTGACGTTAATTCCATCCTTATCAACCCTATGAAAACAAAGAGGGTTGTAATGGTCTGCATAAGGCTTGGCCCTCGATAAACGCTGTTTGCAGCTTTCATTTGTTTTTCTTTCATAACTTTCTTCTGAAGGTCGGGAAGACTCTCTAATGGTTTATGGGGACGCTGAATACGCCAGTCTTGGTCGTGAGTCATTGCGACCTTCCGTCTCAGAAACCCTAACCCTAATATGAAATCCTAACCCTAATATGAAACCCTAACCCTAATATGACACCCTTTAACATTATAGGGTGAGTGGTAGTTAGTTTTTCTTTAATAACATTTTTTCTGAAGGTCGGAAAGACTCAGAACCATCTAGAGATACAGCCATGCGTACGGTACAGAAGTGGTTTCTGGTACTTCTGGTTAATGTAGAAATGTCTTGTTTGGTTCCGTTGGAACGGGCGTCCCTGAATTAGTGGGGACGATGCCAACTAAAAAGTCTCTACGACCTTCAGAACAAAAGTTATTCAAGAAGGGATCTCGGTTATTACCCCTCACCCTAACCCTAATATGACACCCTTTAACATTAGGGTGAGTGGTAATTAGTTTTTCTTTAATAACTTTTGTTCTGAAGGTCGGAAAGACTCAGAACACGCCAGTCTTGGTCCTGAGTCATTGTGACCTTCTGTCTCAGAAACCCTAACCCTAATATAAAATGCTAACCCTTATATAACACCCTTTAACATTAGGGTGAGTGTTAGTTAGGGGGCCAAGCACAAAGTGCGAGGCCCTATTGTAATTGTTAGTTTTATTTTGGGGTGCTATCGATTGATTGAAAACCAGAACTTTGAACAAGTGTAATTCCTGACCGCTTTCACTTACGGTCAAGAAACTTTGTATGCTTATCACCAGAACAAATCTGAGGTTATTCTACCATTATCAACCCTATAAAGAGAAAGAGGGATGTAATGGTCTGAATTAGGCTTGGCCCCCGATAAACGCTGCTTGCACCTTTAATTCTACTTTTTATATTGTACATTTAAAATGGTGTCTTTGAAATAATGCATAGGCTCACATTTTGGTTCAGCATCGGTTTGGTTGTGAGTGACATTTTGTTTATACTTTTATTTATTGTTTAAAAATATTTTTTTATGAAAGTTTTTGTTTAATGATTGAATTATACTTAAACATTGTTATCTTTTATCCATTTAAAAAATATATTTTGCTTATTTTAATTATTTTATTATTTTACATTTTTTACAGTATAAATGTATCTTACATATACATTACTTAATAATTCCTTTCTTTCGTCGATGGTCCAAACCACCAACGTGCTCGTCGGACAGACAAATTAATCTCTGTTTAAGGCATTGGGGGGAATCTGTAAATCACAGCATTAAAAAAAAGAAAAAAGTTTTGTTAGCAGCTTTTGCATTAAACTATTACCATATAATCTGTGATATCACTCGTCTTTTCCACGCAGGACTCTTTCCACATCAAACGCTCGATGCCTTGTCCGCTATATGAAAAGTGGTGTGAGTTTAGGAGGCCACAGAAACGGACACCTGATCCGGCATCAATCTCCTCAGCACCATCTGGCACAGGTTCAACCTGGCAGTTCAAACGACCTGAGGCGATGCCAGACAGGAAAAGGTTGTTGGCTCGCTGACGTTTGCGGATAATTTCTTCTTTTTTTTTGCCTTTTCACTTTTGCTCTTCCTGTTATTATTATGTCTGTTTAGATGTGCTGTATCTGTAGCCGAACGGTAATTGGCACAAGATCAGTAAGACCCTTTTGAAAAAAAGTTGAAGGATGATACAATGGGATGTTTATGCTGTATACATTTTTGGGTGTCTATTATTTCTTGCACCAAATCTACTTCAAAGTAAGGGTGTCACTTGTTTAATGTGACATGAATGTGATGTTATTTCTTCTTAAAATATGACTGCATCTTCCTCTCAGAGGCATTGTTTCAAAGATGGCCCATGGTCTATGCTGTCTCTTTCCTTTCCGACATGGCGGCAGAACAGTGCTGGGATTTGCACCGCTAATGTTGCGATGAGTGCCATGGGATCTTTAGTGACCACAGGAAGGATGGACCAGACCAGCCCTGCTTATCTTCCCTAGAAACCAGGAGTGCAAGTGAGGTAGCCTTGCAAGTGAGGTAGCCATTGTGCTGAAACAAATGCTCTTAAACTTCTTATGAAATAACTAACCTTCTCAATACAATCATATGTCGTATGTCCTCATGTACTACGTTGAATGGAACGGGTTTCATTTTATCGAATATGAGTAACGTCTGAGTAACCTTCCATTGCAAACCTTTATGCCCTCTACTGTTTTCAGAGACAAATGCATCACGCATGAAATTTGATAATTTTCAATTTTAACAGTTGGACTTTTATAAATGTAGTTATCCATCCTATCTACCATCTGTCTTTGTTATCCAGTGGGCCATTCTGTTGATTATTTACATTTCCCCTGGATTATGAAAATACCCCAAAACTGGATTAGGTAGATTTTGTATCAATTCTGAACCTCATCATCCTAGTGTGTGTGTCTATGTGCATGTATATTTGTACGTATAGTACAACATAGGGATATGACACAAGACAGCAGGCCTGTATGGCCGGTGAAGATGAATTCCCAGAGAGGGGATTGGGTAAATCTGGTTTATTTCACTCATGTTAAAACAACAACGTATGTAAGCAATTAGAAATGTTGACAGTTGGTTCCTCAAAAGAACGGCAATATTTTGGGGGTTGACTTGTAATTGAGCATTTTTAGGCGTGTTTCTGATTAACGTGCAAAATTGGTTTATGAAAAATCACTCAGAAGATAAATACTAGTTCCTGGTGTTGGAACATTTCTAAGAAAGTTATTTCGGCAGGGAAAGCCTTTACTTAGTACTTTTATTTGGACATGACGGTAAATATTTCACGATGACGGATGACATGTTAATCTCCGGAGGTACCAGGACATGGATGAGGTGCCGGAGGAAGGGTGGTTTAAAGGGTAGAGCTGGCGGGGGATAGAGAGAATGATGAAGGAGGGAGAAGTATTAGGCTTATAG
>JAOPHQ010004041.1:52500-72500 GCA_030340625.1 Merluccius polli
GTGTGTGTGTGTGTTTTCCCAGGTGTTTTAAGTTGAATTAATGTTACGGTAAATCTCGAAAATCTCGGGAATATGTACATTTGGCCGATGTTTACGTTCCCCACTGGAGCCGTTTTTGTACCGCCTTCCTAAGATACGTGCCGATGCCACACCCAGCGTTCAAACAGAAGATAAACACAATTTCATCCGACAAAAGGACTACCGGTATGACGGGGAAATTCCCTTTAAAGCAAACTGTATTGATGTGGGAATGAAAGATTTACTTCATAGATAGAGATCTTTTTTTGGATAAAGGACACAGTCAGTACAAAAAATTGAATCTAGTGTTGTTTGTGGAAATATCTTTTAAACTTAATTGTTCTCAATCACGCACAGACACACATGCAGACACCTGACATAACAGAGGAGAGGAATTTGCAGCATTGCCGCTCCTTGTGATCCATCTCTCTCGCTCCATATTTTTGTAAATGAATCTAATGTATGAAAACATGGTTCAGTTCAAAGGGGTAATTGGATTTGAAGTTTAGATGTGTTTAATTTTGAACTCTGTCGACTTCAAACCTTTCTTTTTGTCTTTCTTTCTCCCTCTTTCTTTCTCTGCATTTGTTTTGTCATAAAACAATATTCTATGGTTGGGTGTGTGCTATGTATGTGGTGGGAATCAATCACATATGTGTGCGTGTGCGTGTGTGTGTGTGTGTGTGTGTGTGTGTGTGTGTGTGTGCGTGCGTGTGCGTGTGTGTGTGCGCGCGCGTGTGTGTGTGTGTGTGTGTGTGTGTGTGTGTGTGTAAGAGAACAAATGTGTGTGAATGAGTGGTAGGGGGTTTAGTCCCGTAGGAAGAGATGGTCGCCGTTTTCCGAGCTGTCAGCCAAGTCTAGTGTTTCAACTTTTATTTTCTATGCTGCAGCGGGCTCAGCCTTTAAGCTAACACACATATATTGGTATCATATGAAAATAGACATTGTAATAATTATAATGATATATTAACTTCTATATTAAGTGATTCTTCATAATAAAAGATGTATGGTGGAAGGCTATTTGTTTTAAGTGTATCCAGTGTGTAGGCTAGTTGTTTTTAAACATGTATTTGTTTTAATACATGACATTTGAATCATCAAAATAACCACTTGATGATATTTAACTTGTCAAATGAAAATGATATGGAAAAATGGGTTCTGTGCTTCATGGTTCAAGAGTCATGGCCTGAATGGTGTTCCTGACCTTATCTTTAAAGGTACAGCCATATATTACCGCTCAAATTAAAGCTTAGACTGGTGGGCAGTTTATATAGCCATTAGAAGCATGTTGTTTTTCACCAAATACCTACAAATTGGGAACATTTAGTAAACAGTCGTCTTTTGTAACTTTAGTTTTTGCTAAATCTTGCAATAAAAAGCCATATCTAAAAGTGTTAAATCATCATGACAACCATTTCAATCAATTTCCCATGCTTGAATTATGCAAATCACTTCATGAGTCTCAGGTTCAAAAGTTGTTGACATGTTAGATTTGTGTCTGTCGTGAGTGACAATTTGCCCGTGCGTGTGTGTGTACTGCAAAAACAACACTTCCGGATATCTTTGGACACCTTCAGGGTTGCAATAAAACAGGTTTTATTCAGAAATCCACCGGGTGCATGGGGCCCCCTCTTCCGACTAGCTTGTCTCCATTGAGTCAACAGTTGGCCCACTCTGCTGAAGCTAATCAGAGTGGTAATCAGTGTGAATTGGCTCCATTAATCACTAGAGCTGTCACTGTCGCCTAGTAGCTGCCCTCTCTCTCTCCCCCTCTCTCTGTCTCTCTGTCTGTCTCTCTCTCTCTCTCTCTCTCTCTCTCTCTCTCTCTCTCTCTCTCTCTCTCTCTCTCTCTCTCTTCTCCCGCCACTTCTCTCTTTCTGCTTTCCTTAACTTGTTCTGTGTGTGTGTGTGTGTGTGTGTGCGTGTGTGTGTGTGTGTGTGTGCAACCCTGTCTCATCAAAATTACGTTCCCAGGGAACTATTCGGCATTCTCAATTACGTTTGTCTGAAAACGTATTTTGTCCGTGATTACGTTTCATAGAACGTATCACAAATACGTTCGTTCTCAGCCTATTTTTTTGCCATTTATTTACCTATAGGATTATGTTTGGTTGAAACGTATCCCAGATATGTTAAATGTCAACATATATCATATTATTATCATTAAGGCATATTTCCCTTTCGGGGAACGTTTCATTTAACGTGTTTTGTCCCTGATTACGTCTTGAATCTGAATTGAGCATATGTTTTGTTATTTATTAACCTCTTGGATAATTTACATTGAATTGAAACGTATCCTCAATAGGCTACGTTAAATATCGATAACACATTTGTCGGGGGCGGGGGGGCGGTCCGGGGCTGGGGGGGGGGGGGGGGGGGGGGGGGGGTCCGGTCCAGGTCCGGTCCAGGTCCGACCCTGGACTGGGAGCATTCCCAGTCCAGCACAGTTAGAAATGTAAGCTTTTATATTTAGGATAAGATATATTTTACTGTAAGATGGACATTATTATACGTCACGCGCAACACGTACCCTGACTACGTTGGTCCAAAGTGCCAAACGTAGAGGGGTTACAATAAAGACCCTTAAATTGTATGACTGTTACATTTTTCTGCCTATTCTTTTACTATTATTGTCCCACACCACAATGTGTGTCCCACAATGTGAACTCCAAACAATTCATGTTCATCCAATTCATGGACAAGCTGGAAACACGTCTAAAAACACTTGAAATAGAATATAGCCTATATTTATATTTTTACAACATCAATCTCCCTATAATATGAACAAAATATGATCAGGTTATACTTTCTCTCTTGAAAACGGGCAAAACGCTAACCCTAACCCTAACCCGGAAAATGAATTTAAAAAACTACAAACGTTCGGAAAATGCAATACACTCAAGTGTGCGGCGCCATGTTTTTTCCGCCATTTTGTTTGTAGGCTAGTTCTAAAATGTTTAGTTTACGTTTTCCCTATTATGTGAAAATGTGTCAAGGAACTTCGCAAGTGTATTATATGTTTTAGGGACCGGGGAGCACATTTATTTAGTCAGATTTCATTTTTACTATTGTTAATTGGGTGAAATCTGGTTTTGACCTTACCCAGTAGCGCCCCCTAATGGTTTGGCAAAGGCCACAAAGGACATGATAGAAGAAGTCAAGAGCTTTCCAAAAATGTTTCCCCCATGTTTGTATCACATTGTGTTGCTTTTCTGTAAGCCTTTAAAAGAGCCTTAGGTTCAAGGTTCAAAGGGCATTCCTGAGGAGCAGGAACCATCCAGAATGTCCACAGTGGCAGATCTGTATTCTGTAGATCAAGACCTTTCCAATGGTGTCTTCATTGTCATCCTACGACAAAGTTTCATTTTTATCTGCTCACTGAGAAGGCACTTACTGATGTGTACTTTCTCAGAGCCTATATAGAGCCAAGATGGATAAAATCACTAAAACATATTTTAAGGGATATTTAGTGGCAAAATGTGTTCAACATATTGATGGTGACCTTATCCTTAGTCATGCTTTTCAATTTGGAGCAGTTTAGACCCCATTTACCCCTTAAATGATTCATATACATATTTCCATATTACTTAATATGACCATTTATAGCCATTGTGTTCCCTTCCCCAGGGCTGACAGGATTGCCCTGGATGAACAATATGGTAATGCGAATGTATGTCTGTGTGTAGTTACATTTTTACCCACAGTTGTTTTTAATTGACCAAGATATGAGCTTTTGAAAGAAAGTAGGCCTCTGCCATAGTAACATAAGGGGCTTTAGGACTACAAAAAACATGGCGCCGCACACTTCAGTGTATTGCATTTTCCGAACGTTTGTAGTTCTTTAAATTCATTTTCCGGGTTAGGGTTAGCGTTTTGCCCGTTTTCAAGAGAGAAAGTATAACCTGATCATATTTTGTTCATATTATAGGGAGATTGATGTTGTAAAAATATAAATATAGGCTATATTCTATTTCAAGTGTTTTTAGACGTGTTTCCAGCTTGTCCATGAATTGGATGAACATGAATTGTTTGGAGTTCACATTGTGGGACACACATTGTGGTGTGGGACAATAATAGTAAAAGAATAGGCAGAAAAATGTAACAGTCATACAATTTAAGGGTCTTTATTGTAACCCCTCTACGTTTGGCACTTTGGACCAACGTAGTCAGGGTACGTGTTGCGCGTGACGTATAATAATGTCCATCTTACAGTAAAATATATCTTATCCTAAATATAAAAGCTTGCATTTCTAACTGTGCTGGCTTTAAAAGGTACACATAAAAAGTACAAATTATGTTCACAGTGTGTTGGCTTACATATCTGGGCCAGTTCAGCCAATCAGAAAGCTTCAAATTATGTTTCCTGTACCGTTTGTGGCTGGTCGATTTTCATTATACACACATTATTTTCTTTACATTTCAATATAACTGCTACAGGGCAGTATTTCGCCAGCCACTGACGATAACCACCCATCGGCAATATAAAACATTTTAATAAAAGCTGGCGTCGTCACCATAGCAACGGTCGCTGACACTCATGGGAACTGTAGTGTAAATTGACGCAACAAACCAATGAAATTACGATATTTCTCGGAAAATAAGCATACATTTCTTAGCGATGGCCACAACACTGCTGTATCGTTAATGATCATGAGTATACATTTATACTGTAGTATACAGCGGCCCATGCTGCGGCCCGTCATGTATAAATGCAGGTGCATCTATTTGGGTCGGACTGGGAGCATTCAGGGTCCTGGACCGGCCCACCACTGGACCGGCCATCCTCCCCCCGCCGGTCCGGTCCGGGGAGGGTCGGACCTGGACCGGACCCCCCCCCTCCCCGGACAAATGTTATCGATATTTAACGTAGCCTATTGAGGATACGTTTCAATTCAATGTAAATTATCCAAGAGGTAAATAAATAACAAAACATATGCTCAATTCAGATTCAAGACGTAATCAGGGACAAAATACGTTAAATGAAACGTTCCCCGAAAGGGAAATATGCCTTAATGACAATAATATGATATATGTTGACATTTAACATATCTGGGATACGTTTCAACCAAACATAATTCTATAGGTAAATAAATGGCAAAAAATAGGCTGAGAACGAACGTATTTGCGATACGTTCAATGAAACGTAATCACGGACAAAATACGTTTTCAGACAAACGTAATTGAGAATGCCGAATAGTTCCCTGGGAACGTAATTTTGATGAGACAGGGTTGGTGTGTGTGTGTGTGTGTGTGTGTGTGTGTGTGTGTGTGTGTGTGTGTGTGTGTGTATTATATAGCTGGCTAAAAGGTAATAAAACATTACTTCATCTCAGTCAGGTTTGAGTTAACCAGACCATAATACAGACTCTGGACGGTCTACATAATGTCACTTTATTACGGTAACTGCCACATGTCCTTTGACAGGGCTATAGCCGTCATCAGTGATTCCTGTATAAATAACATGAGCAAGGGAGAACGTTTTTCCTGGCAGATCTTCTTTTAGTCACCTCACAGTGACTAAATCTGAGGAGAAGAAAGCTTCATGTGAAGGAACAGACATGTGCCCTAACAGCCGTAGCCTTCGAATGCCTTCCGTATATAATGTAGTATTCTGCGTGCCAAGTTGTCATTCATGTCTGGGTAAAATAGTGTATTAAAGCACTGCTGTAAGCCCCCCCACCCACCCCTTGTAGGTTAGTTTGTTTTTGTGGTTCATTCATCCATCCACTTGCATGGACGGTTGCCAACAAAACTTTTTGTTTATGTTTCTTTGTGTCATTCTTCCTTTCTCAATATTGGTTTCCTTTTGCTCCATTTTCCCCAGTGTATTTATTTCTCCAATCCGAGTGAAAAAAGCGCCAACAATCACGGCTTTCATCTCATCCGTAACCTTAAATGGACTGACTCCTCCGGCCATGCATACACCACTTTCCTAGTCAACCTTTGTCATGATTGTGTTTCATAGTAATAATCAGGTAAAAGCTAAATCTTCACGAAGGGAATTCTATTATAGGTGCAGCAATGTGACCTATATGTCTTGTTTTGACTCTCTATTTACTAAAGTAATGAATGGAAAGTGAGTCGGGTTAAAAAGCACTCTCTCTTTCCTCTTATGCTGTAAGCGCAACAAATCAAATGTAAACAAGCCTGCCTATATATTCTGCATTAGTTGGTGTGTGTGTGTGTGTCTGTGGACCTGCGTATGTGTGCATATGTGTGTGTGTGTGTGTGTTTGTTCATGCATGTGTGTGTGTGTGTGTGTGTGTGTGTGTGTATAGGTGTGTGTGTGTGGGTCTGTGTTTGTGTGTATGTGTCAGGGTACATGTGTGTGTGTGTGTGTGTGTGTGTGTGTGTGTGTGTTTATGTGTGTGTGTGTGGGTGGGTGGGTGGGTGGGTGAATGTGTGTGCGTGTATGTGTGTCTGCATATGTTTGTGTGTGTATGTGGGGGTTCATGTGTGTGTGTGTGTGTGTGTGTGTGGGTGGGTGGGGTGGGTGGGTGGGTGAATGTGTGTGCGTGTATGTGTGTCTGCATATGTTTGTGTGTGTGTGTGGGGGTTCATGTGTGTGTGTGTGTGTGTGTGTGTGTGTCTGCGCACATGTGTGTGTGTGTGTGTGTGGGCTTGTGTGTGTGCCTGCATGCGTGCATGCGTGCATGCATGTATGTGTGTACCTGAGTGTGTGCATGCATGTGTGTCTGTGTGTGCCTGGGGCTTTGCGATATCAGGTTACCTTGCTACACAGAGCCCTCTGTGGCATACTCAAGTCTTACGCTGATGATCTGGGTCACAAAGGGTTAATTATTTTTTATTAAGCCCAAAATGTGACCCCTTGATTAGATTTTTAGGGGCCTTTTGACCTTGCCCTCCTAATAGAGTGCTGTGTTTTCAAAAGAGTGCACAGCAGGTGGTAAAATTATCCCACACTTGAATTATGTAAAATGATACGTTAACACAATTCACCTGCACAATTATGGCCAATAATTATGGCTGCCTCATGGTGGATTAACATCAGATTCACAGTTTCCAAAGGCACACACACACACACACACACACACACACACACACACACACACACACACACACACACATACGCAGTCAGGTCTCCCTCCCAGTGGGTGAGGCCTTTAGAAACACCAGGGAACTAATGGGTTCTCAGTTAAGAGTAATGCGGCCCCTATTTCATTTCCTACGTGTTTATGACTGGTGACCACATACTGCATTCATTCATACATTTTGTGTGTGTGTGATCAAATATATGTGTGTGTTCATTTGTTTAAATGCTAAAAACATATGTGAACATTTTTCATATGGCGGTATGCAAGTTTGTGCAAGGTATGTGTGTGTGTGTGTGTCTGTCTGCGTGTGTGTGTGAAAGGTCTTTAAAACATGTTATAATCTTGGCAAGAGGTCAACTCTTTCCAAACACAGACAGTGGTCAAGGCTGGATGGTCGCAGTATTGACTTTGGCTTTTCACCCTTGACCCGTCTGTTGACCCCACAGCATGTAGCAATTCGGCAAGTATAAAAGATACACAAGCACGCATAGCCATGCCATAATACTTACAAAATCTACCATAGTTTATATTATTTCGAAACCTTACACATAACTTAATATCAGGCCCATATGTCTCATCAGAATATTAATTACAGTTTTTTACGATTGAATAAACACAATTTTGATTGTTTTGTTTTGTTTAGCAAAACCCAACACACGAATAGCACAACCACATACCCAATTAGCAAAACACCTTAACTCCTTTGCAAAATGAACCACTCTTGTAAAAACTATACACTAACTTATCAAAACCATATTTTTTTACCATATGAAACACACACGTTGCATATGACTTAACTCTGTTTGCACCAGTTACACTCTGCTGTTGAAAACCTTAAACACTTTCGGCTAATTCTGCTTCTAAGTGCATAGAGTAGTATGGGTGAAGCACACAGTGAATTTGCAAAACATCGCTCGGATTTGCACAACTGTAAACACAATGTCTTCTCACACTTTTTGCAAAACAATACACACAGTGAACACTTGTATGCATTACTGTAGACACCACACAGGACACAAGACTAATGCTGTTGAAAATGTTATTTATTTTTTTACATATACTCAAGCCAACATGGCGAAAAAAGTTTTCATGAACATAACATTTTATCCTGTACAAAAAAAGAACCCCCCAAAAAAGAAAACAGCACATAAATTGCTACTGTTGGTCTCTTCTCCTAGCTGGATCTGGCCAGAGAATTTCATCCACATCACAGGCGATATCCTCATTTGCAAGACAGCGGGGAAAGAATCGCCGTGCATGCCGTATCCACCCCTGTATGGCTGTGGCCTCAATCTGGTCACAGGCCTCCTCCATGGCCTGAATGAGGGCTACCCGAGCCAGGGGGTGCAGATCGTAAACCTTCCACCGCCATGCCGAGAAAAATTCTTCAATTGGGTTAAGAAATGGAGAATATGGTGGCAGGAAAAGGACTGTGAAATGTGGGTGCTGCGTAAAGTAGTTCTGAACCAGACCAGAGCGGTGGAATGAAACATTGTCCCAGATGACAACGTATTGGATCTGCATGTTATTTATGATTGTGAGGTTGTATACTCTGTCCAAAAATGTAAGGATGTGAGGTGTTTTATACGGACCCATGTTGGCATGGCGGTGGAGGACCCCATTCTGGGTGATTGCCGCGCAAAGGGTGATGTTACCCCCACGTTGCCCCGGGACACTAATAATTGCCCTCTGGCCAATTACATTTCTTCCCCTCCTTCTGACCTTTGAGAGGTTGAACCCCGCCTCGTCTATGTAGATGAACTCATGCTGAATGGCCTCAGCATCCATTTGTAAAACTCTCTAAAATACAGTGAAATACAAGATTGTGTAGTTCAGCATAGATTTAGTGTACAGTACATTTACATGTAAAAAAAGGTTATGTGTGCAGTATGCAACATCAGAGTGCTAAAATGAACAATACATACCTCCACATACTCATGCCGCAGCTGTTTGACCCTCTCTGAGTTCCTCTCAAAAGGCACTCGGTACATCTGTTTCATTTGTACCTGATGTGCCTTCAGGATACGAGCTATGGTGGACAGAGAGACCTGATTCACATTCTGAAAGATGATTTGGTCTTCAATAATTTTGGCCTGGATTTCACGAAGCCTGATGGCATTATTTGCAAAAACCATATTCACAATCTCCCTCTCCTGCAGTGGTGTGAAAATGGGAGCCCTTCCTCCTCGTTGTACTCGACCCTCAATCCTATGTAGAACAAAATACATGTAACCTACTGTAAAATGTCACAGGAAGGGGTATCAAAAGTGCTGATATGGGGTGCATACAGTAAGAAGCTGTAAACAGGTAATTCTTTTACCTGTTTTCCAGTCTGAATGCCCTTATGACAGATGCCACGGTGAATCTGCTGAGATTTGGCTGGACTCTCAGTCCAGCCTCCCTCACCGTCAATCCATGGTTCACAACATGGTCCACAAGAGTTGCGCGAATTTCATTGCTTAAAGTTGGACCTCTTCTCCTTTGAGCTTCACCTCCTCCTGCTTGAAGTCTTCCTCTTCCTCTTCCTCGGCCACGGCCTCTGGCACGGCCTCTGCCTCCTTCTTCTCCTCCTTCTCCGATTCCCCCTCTCATCCTCACTCTTGCTCTTCCTCTTCCTTCCATTTTGGTTAAGTTTGGTGAACTCACCTGCTGCATTTTTATAGTGCTTAAACCTGATTGGTGTGTCTACAATTAAGCAATCTTGTGTTTGCACACCTGATGGCAGTGTTCAATCAACTGGCTCATAGGTGTGGTATTTTGACAGTCAGTGCTTTAGAATTGCAAGGAAGTGACATCTTGATATACTTCTGTGTCTAATGCATAGACGTGTGTGTTAGTGTTTCAAATCACTGTGTGTATTGTTTTGCACAAAGTGTGAACGGACTCATTGTGCTTACAGTGGTGCAAATCTGGGGCCAAGTTTTGCTCCTTGAGTGTAAGGTTTTGATAATTGGGCAAAACTTTAGATTTTAGTGTTTATTCAATCGTAAAAAACTGTAAATGTTTATGGTGAACGCGGTTTGGATATTTTTATACCTTCGCGTCGCAAGCATTCTTGCCTGTTTTCCGGCTCTTCAATGTCTAGATCTACAGAAAACTGGAAACTCAACCTTTAATTATTTGTTTGAATAAAAAAAAAGAAAGATTTTACGGCTACAATGAAGTTAAACCTATTGAATGATACGTGACAGCTAACGGTTCATTTGGATTAACCTATGGGGGATTGTATTACAATGTGTACATAAGCATGATGTCTTTCTCTCTCTCTGGTGTGCTTTCTCCCCCCTCTCTCTCTCTCTCTCCCCCCTATGTCTGTCTCTTCTCCGGGCCAGGGCTTCTTAGGTGTATGATATGTGGCGCTGCGTCAAACTGTGCTTACATTGTTGGCCTCCGGTTTATTATGATGGAGTCTAAATGACTTAGTTGTTATGAAATCCAGACGTTTAAATTTAACCACCTTGCCTGGACACCGTCCTCCCACACACACACACACACGCACACATGCACGCGCGCACGCGGACGCACGCACACACATGTTTATATCTCCTTTCATTGTTTTAATTTAGTTTCTTCCTTCCCACCATTTTTCTCACTTACCTTTAGATCTCCCACTCTTTCACACTCTTGAAGAGTTCACACCAGCCTACATCCTCCCGGTGGTTAATTTGAGGCAATCTCGCAGCGATGGCCATTTTTCCAAGTGTTTTCACCACCCAAATGTCCATCAACCCCAGGCTTTGAAACCTGCAGTGATGTTTGGCCTTTCCGCCTCTTCAACCTTGTGTACCGGCGTTTGACATTTGGTAAAAAATGCCCCCCCCCCAATCGCCAGAGCCGGGCAATCTCTCTTAGCAGTTTGACGTCTTAAACCCTCCCCAGTGGATAGGGCTGCTATGATGCAGCTTGTTTTCCACGTCCCGCAAATCAATGGTGGCAGTTGAATTATGTGGCGCGAATCATGTTCCCTTGTCCTCCTGCTCTGTTGTGAGTCTTTTAGGGTCATTGCTTGCGCTAACTAAATGGCGAGCGTGTTTAACTAATAACTGTCGTTAAACTAATCTCCTCTTCTGTTGGCGAAAACCAGTCAAAACAGACTTCCCATGGTCCATCAAATGCCTCTGGGCCACGTTATGAGACCATCCACTGTTGCTTAGGATGTCAGTAGGGAGCAGCTCTATAGCTTTGATTGAGAGATGTTTTGATCCAATCAAATGACTGCACCCTCATCCCGCCCCCTTCGCCAGAGGGCGGCTCACGTTTTCCTTTTCTCTTCACGCTGCTACGTAGCACTGGAGCACCATAGCGAGGTAATAGATGGGGGGGGGGGGGTCCCCGATGCAGGGGACACTGGTTTCTTTATAGGCGAGGACCGCCGCGACCTGCTACGCCAGGGACTGCATTCAATCACACCAACTAGTGCGGTGGAAAACCCAGAGAGATCCCAGGGGCGGCATGCAGCTCACATCCAGGCTGAGAGCAGTTACAAGTCGTAGCGAAGATAGTAGATAAGGAGAAATAGCGCATTCACAGCGTCGCCAATGTGCTGAATATGGAACAGTTTCGGTCTCCGAAATTGGGGGGGCCTTGACACTGGCATGTGGTAGTGAGATATACTGTGAAATCGCTGGACAGGTCTCAGACAAACTTGTTTTTCACTGGCTCTACAAGCCAAAACACCCCGTCAATTTAGTGTCAAAATGTTCAGAACACCTTCAACTTGGAAGGGAAGGTCTGATATTTACCTCGATTTCAATGTTATATGTAAAATAATAATCACGTATGACCAAAACCTCTACATCTCTCTTTGGAGTGAATGGAGCCTGTGCCCGCTATGGTCTCCTAAGGTGGCTAAGCCCAATGCTGTGCCTTGTGTAGCACATGTGACAAAATGACAGGAAGTGAGAAGCTCAGTGCTGGGAGGGCTGTGAAGAAGCACCAGGGGTGAGGAAGAGAGAGCGGCGGAGGCCTTAATCAATACCCATCATGTGGCATTATAAAACGGATAGTTCCGGTCCTTGATTCCGATTGGCTCTAAGCCATTGTAAAATATTCAATAAACACACACCGCCAATCTCAAAAATGTATGCTAGCCTGTGTTGCTTGGCAACCATTTTGCTTGGCAGAAGAAGGATGATTTGTTTTCAATAAATGATCACATTTTATGTTGCTGTGTGTTTATTGTGTGAAATCTTACGAGGTAGTCTCTAATAACCACTTTAGTAACCGTTTTATAAAAGCAATAATCAACTTGAGGCCGTGATTTATGGTGATTTTAGCACAGCTAGGGGGTGTTGTTCTAAACTGTAAACCATGACCTCTTGTGGCTTATTGCTTGATTAACTACTCGAAACAGAGGTCAGGGCCTGCGGTACCACAAACACGTCGTCCCAAAGGGAAACCAGGGAGGGTTCCCTTGTTACAATAGCCACCAGGTAGATTTTCAGTGTAGAGTCAAGTCAAGTCAGTTTCATTTGTATCGCCCTTAATCACAGTTACAGTCTCAACGGGCTTCACAGGCTGTATTAAATGACACCCCCCTAACCCTAGCCCCCCAAAAAAGAGCAAAGGAAAACTCCCTTAAATACCAAGAAACCTTGGGAAGGAACACAGAGTGGGGGTTTGCTCCTTCCAGGAATGGTGAGGAGTGTAATGGGTGCCATAATGGACATACATATTGGTAGCATTACATTTAAACACTTAAAGTAAAAACAAATTGTTATAAAATGGACAATGAGTAATGTCCATGGTGATGTAGATGTGTTGGCCAGTGAGTAGGCTGGTAGCCGTCAGGTGGAGCAGTCATAATATAAAGTCTGATTTGTGAGACTAACAAACTGCAAACTCATCAGAAGGTCCTGGTGGGGGGGAGACGTTGGTTTGGACTAGTGTAAGTAGTGCATTGTGATTGGATGACACCAATGTGGTGGACGTTGGATTGGTAGCAATGAATTTGTCACTGTTGAATTGGTTTCACCGTCTCATATATTTTATTGCGATGCATCATCATTGTGCGCCATTCATCAGACATCTGTGACAATGTCTGTCTGGACTCCCGTGTCAAGGGCGAGGGCGGTTCGACAGGAGACGAATCACCACAGAATTCTAATGCGAAATAAACCCTGACAGGGGGACGCAGGGCCCCGACGCAAATCCCCATAATTTGACACAAAATATAACAAGGAACAATGATTTTATCTTTTCCTAAATAAAAACCAGTCTGTTAGATGCTACGGTTGGAGAACTGCGTCCATAGCAACGGTCTGTTATTCACAGCAGCGGCAGACCGCAGAATGGGGTAATTGAAAAATCAGAATCCAATTCTGTATTCAACCAGTATTCAACAAAGCCATGTAATAACTAAATATAAGAAACGTATTACTGAAATATGAAAAGAAAGCTTCAACATGAACCACACCAACCAATAACACATGAACAACAATGGTCTAAGCAAGTCAGATATCCGTAAGCCCAGCAAAGTAGAAAACGTCTACTTGTACCACGTGTGTTATTTAATTAGTTGCAATGTCTACCCCTCAAAACTATTATTTTTTCCGATATGGGAACATTGTCCAAAGATAGTCAGGTCATTTGTTTCAATCTACATGATAAAAACGGACCTTAAATGGACCTTTCACCTGTAGTGAAAAATGTATTTTGAACATCACATTTTCCATTGAGAATTAGTTGGAAAAATGTATGTCCGTGATCGCTTATGAATACTTTTGACGGATCTACAGAGTCCAGCGTTCCTCAGGTGGTCATCGCAAAACACCGGCCTTGGTGCTGCTGTTATTTTAGGAGATACGGCGAACCAGCTCCTCCTTCATCAGCAGAAACATTGAGGGAGGAGAGTGACCAGCTGTTTGGCCTTGTTGTTCTCTCTCTTCTTTCTTTTCTTTCACACACACACACACACACACACACACGCACGCACACACACACACACACATTCACAAGCTATTGAACTTAGGGAGTGTTTGGGCTGTTTTAACCCCCTCCCCCACCCAAACTATGTCCTTGTGTGTGTGTGTGGGTCGAGCACAGCTGGCCCAGCAGTGGTATGTCAGCAGAGTCCTTCTGTGGATCTGGTGGGGGGAGGAAGGGGTTGCAAGAGAGGCAACCTGCCATTCATATTAAAACTGATAAGAAATGAGAGTTTAAGAGAACGCCCTTATTTTGAAGTCTAGCCTTGCCCCTCATCTCATCCCGTGTCAACTCCATCTCCTCTTCTCTTCTCCTCTCCTCTCATCTCTTCTCTTCTCTTCGCTCTCCTCTTCTGTTAATCCCGTCTTCCTCTTCATCTTCCTCTTCATCTTCCTCTCCTCACCTCTCTTCTCCTCTCCTCTCCTCGCCTCTCTTCTCCTCTCCTCTCTTCTCTTTTCTTCCTCTCCTTTCCTCTCTTCTCCTCTCCTCTCCTCACCTCTCTTCTCTTCTCTTCTCTTCTCTTCTCCTCTCCTCTCCACTCCTCTCCTCTCCTCTCCTCTCCTCTCCTCTCCTCTCCTCTGCCCCGTGTGTCTGACCGGATAAATCTGTTCCGTGTTACATTGTACTGCGTGTTTCTTTACCTGGGGTTGCTAGGCAGCAGTAGGAGAAGGCTTTTAAAGTGTGCCCATATGCACTGCAGTGATTATGGTCATGATTATGGGCGACGCTCCTCATTCAGCTAAAAGAGGGCAAGCTTTTTCAAATTGATGATGCAGATAAGCAACGGAAAAAAATGGAGGAAATGGAGGTTCAAGATGTATTTCATCTTATAGTCAATGTGTTTTTGTTCAAAGAGATATACAAAAATACATATAATAGCGTGGCAGTTGAACATGCCATACGCCACCCAAGTGGCTCTGCTGGGCTCCTCCAAAACACAGGACACAGGTAGACGTTGTATATAATAATAATAATAATAATAATAATAATAATAATAATAATAATAATAATAATAATACTGTAATAATATAATCCCAGTTTATCGGAGAGTTGGAAAGATGGATTTTACAGTAAATGCATGCATGCCGAGCTCCCTCCCAAATGTGTGGTGATAGCCGGTTTATCCTGGGTGCCATGATTGCTCATCATGCACCACAGGTGTAGAGCCTCACCAGAGTCTAATCAGACTCGGGCCGGGTGAGGCTGTAAACCAGCCATCAACCAGCTATCAACCACATACACTCCACAAATAGGTTTACAGTTTTTCTCGATTGCTAAGACACAATTCCTTGAACAACTCACCATTTTTTCAAATCTTCAAACACAATTTTAAAAACTCACACCCAACCGTCCAAACATCTAACTTCTGGGTCCCAGTCAGTCTTTACCCCTCAGACAATACACACAAGCTGTCGAAACACAGACTACATTAGTGTTTGTTACACACAGGAGGGATTGATTCAACACACTGCCACCAAAATGTCAAGAATAGGGTTTATTCACAGCACTTGCCGTGAATAGATGGCTGCCTCTCAGTTCTGCAAAAAATACCATTACTGACCTATTGGTGTACTGTGGCACAGTATACTGTAGTAAAAACTACACAGCATACGGTGGATATTCAGTCTATATGTACTACAACATTACTGTGCATGTACTGTGATACAATACATAGTGACAATGAGGCAAATTACCTGTTTTCCCTCCTGAAAGTACGAACAATGGATGCAACTGTGAAACGGCTTAAGTTTGGCTGGACTATAGCTGGCCAGCTTCTTTCATTGTCCTCCCATGTACCACCACATGATGAACAACAGTCACTGGCGTAACTATCGACGGTGCAACCGGTGCAATGCACCGGGGCCCAGACGCCGGGGGGGGGCCCATGAAGACGCCGGGGGGCCTCCTCCCCCCCCGGTCAACAACCGCGGGGGCCCTAAAATATTATTTGCACCGGGGCCCATCATCACGTTGTTACGCCAGTGACAACAGTGGCACGGATTTCATCAGAAATTACTTGTCTTTGCTGTCCTCTGCCTCTTCCTCTTCCTCTGCCTCTTCCTCTTCCTCTCCCTCTTCCTCTTGCTCTTCCTCTCTCTTGTCTCTCAACCTCTGCATGGTTGGGATCCATTGTTCCAAACGACATGAGCCTCTAAGCTCTATTTGTTGACCCCCAATTCTGATTGGTGTGTTAACAGTTTTCAGGCTGAGTGTTTTCACCTTGAGAAGGGTGTGGTCTCTGAGTTTATGTTATGATAACTTGAGTTAATTATATTGAGAGCATGTGTTTGCTGAATGAACACGTAGTGCAATGAATGATTTATTTGGCCACTTTTGTGTAAGGTTTTGCAGAAAGTGTTTTGAATATTGAGACATGTGTGGTAACAGGTGAATTGTGTTTTTGGTTATGGGAAATGTGTGTGTGCTTCTGGGAATGACGAAAAGGTTTGGGTGTCTGTGCTACAGGAACCAAGTTTTGTGTTTTAGCAATCGAGAAAAACTGTAATGGTGAGCATAATAATACGTTATTTTGAAGGTTGTATATGGATATCTGCTGAAAATGTTTAATGGAGGTTTACCATAGCCTGAAAGCTTAATTAACAATTCATTGTCTGCCAATGGAGAGAATGGATACACTATATTTTGCAATTAAATCACTGACACAATGACACACAATAGTAGTTATTACAATACAAAGAAGCAGCAAATATATAAACGAGGGCAACGATGAATTTACACCAAGTCATGTATGTTAAAAGAAAGGCGGTGAGACAGCGACCGAGCCCTCGGTCAGTGGCAGCGATGCAACAGTGAGAGTAGGAAGGTAGGGGCGAACACACACCGAACACCTTGCATGAATGTGTACCTTTCCATGTGGTAAATGTATTTCTATTGAGATCATGAGAGCATCTGGTGTGGGAGGGGGGGGGAGTGTACATATGTGGACATGTGTACGACTGTGTTTGTGTGTGTGTGTGTGTGTGTGTGTTTGTGGGGGGGGTGGGTGGGTGGGTGTACATATGTGTGTACATGTGTACGACTGTGTGGCTGTGTGTGTGTGTGTTCGGGGGGGGGGGGGGGGGGGGGGTGGTAGGGGGTGTGGGTGGGTGTACATATGTGTGTACATGTGTACGACTGTGTGGCTGTGTGTGTGTGTGTGTGTGTGTGACATGCCTCTGCAAAGCCCTGATGCTGCGAGTCAGACGCTGGGAAAGCCATGCCCAGCACCAGCCAAGAGAACAGTTATGCAACATCCCAACCGACCAATGTATGTACTGTGACATTTCAGTGCAGAGACTGGGATCTGGACACACACACACACACACGCACACACACACACACACACACACACACACACACACACACACACACACACACACACACACACACACACACACACACACACACACAGTCATACACATGTCCACACATGTACACCCCCCCCCCCCCCCACACACACACACACACACACACACACTACATATACGTGTATTCTGTGTGTATGCCATGTGTCACATGGTGGCGCACACCGAGCGGGGGGAGATATAATTGCCTCCCAATCAATTATTGAGAATTGGCCTTTATTCTCTGTTTCTGCCTCTCCCCGGAGCCCCGCCCTCGTCTCCCCGGAGCCCCGCCCTCATCTCCCCGGGGCCGCGCCCTCGTCCCCTCCTCGCCGTAACATTCATCCAGTCGCTTTACTTAACATTTCCTTTTTCAGAAACACCACTCTCACCCTGACCCGCCCCCCCCCCCCCCCCCACCTCCCCCGCCTCTTCCCCCCCCCCCCCCTCCCCCTTGTGTACTTCCCACACTGAGAACAGGAATAGAGCTCTCAGATGTCCCTCCGCGTCTCTGGAAACCGCTCGGGTCTTGGCATCGGTTTTCCCTCCGAGCGCCGCCTCCCCCTCTCCTCTCATAAAGCCGTTCCCCCGCACCCCTTATCTCCCCCCTCTCATTCTTCTCTCCTTCCTTCCCTTCTGCATGGCAGTCGTTTTGTTATAATACATATGTATGACTCTCTCTCTCTCTCTCTCTCTCTCTCTCTCTCCATCTTTCTCTCCTCCTTTCTCTCCTCCTCTCCCCTTCCCCCCCCGGCGCTTTCTCTCCCCCGTCTCTCTCTCTCTCTCTCTCTCTCTCTCTCTCTCTCTCTCTATCTATCCATCTCTCGCTCTGTCTTTCCCTCCATGTTCCCGACGCTGTTCCTGCCTTTTCTGAAGCTCATCTCTGAGCATCTTTCCCTGGTGTGGCTCGGTGTCACTTTGTCCTTGTTTTCCTCCCTGTAGCTTCCTGTCCTTGTATCTTCCTGCCCCCCCCCCCTCTCTCTCTCTCTCTCTCTCTCTCTCTCGCTCTCTCTTTCGCTCTCTCTCTCCTTGTGTCTACAGCCCCCCACCCCCTTTCCCCTATCTCTCTAGCCCAAACACTCTCTCACCCAAGCCCCTCCTCCTCTATCTTCTGTCTTCTCTCTTCCTTCTATTATTTCCTTCCTCTCTCTTCCCCTTCCTCTTCCTCCATCCATCCTTGTCTCTCTAAATTCTGTCTTTTTTCCCCCTCCCGTTCTCTGTCTCTCTCTCTCTCTCTCTCTCTCTCTCTCTCTCTTTCTCCTGCGCGCGCACTCTCTGTTGGAGATCTATCCGTTGGACTGGGCTGGAAACATTTAAGCCGTTATGTAACTCAGCCTCGCACTCTTGACTCGGAAGTGTGTGTCATTGCCCCCCCCCCCCCCACACACACACACACACATCCACACACCCCTCCCACAAGCCCAGCTCTCAGATAGGGTGGCAGTGGTGGATGATATGAATGGATGGATGGATGGATGAATGAATGAGGGGGATGGATGGATGGATGGATGGTGGTGACATGGTGGTGGAGGATAGATGAAAGAATTGAAAGGGTTGACGGTTGATGAGAGAAAGAGAGAGCAAGCGACGGATGAAAAGGGACAAGGAAGAAAGGGGCAGAGAGAGAAAGAGATATATATAGAGATTGTTATAGATTTACATCACATTTACCCCCGTTACAGCATAAATCTACACATACATGGGAAGACATTTAAAATTATAATGAGAGAGAGAGCGAGAGAGAGCGAGAGAGAGCGAGAGAGAGCGAGAGAGAGCGAGAGAGAGCGCGCGCGTGCGCGAGAGAGAGAGAGAGAGACACACACACACACACACACACACACACTTAACACACACAGAGACTCACAGAGACAGAGAATCAGGGGGAACAAATTCGAAAACCAAGGAGGAAATAAAGAGATATATATCTGTCCGGGTTAATGTTAACGACCACAAGGCCAGACAGGAAGGACAAGAAGAGGACAGCGAGAGAGAGAGAGAGAGAGAGAGAGAGGGAGAGAGAGCGAGAGAGAGAGAGAGAGAGAGAAGACGTGGCTTGCTGTCTGTCTAGGGACTGGACCTGGTATCACGTCCTCTGCCTGACAGACTGAATTCCCTTTATGTGCACAGAGAGTGTAGCAGAGAGCATCCAGACAGGGACAGTGGGAAAAGGGCATCCACACACACACACGCAGACACACACACACAGACACTCACACACACACACACACACACACACACACACACACACACACACACACACACACACACACACACACACACACACACACACACACACAAGCACCGGCGTTGTTCATGCCCAGTGTGTGTGTGTGTGTGTGTGTGTGTGTGTGTGTGTGTGTGTGTCTGCGTGTGTGTGTGTGTGTGTGTGTCTCATTGTACGCACCAATGGAATGTATCAAGCTGAAGCCTAAATCCTCGCTTCATGGAGACGCCACTGGACAGGTTCAGATATGAGCCCCAGACGATCAACATGTGTGTGTGTGCGTGCGTTTGTGTGTGCGCGCGTGCGCGTAGAACAAAGGTTGATTGGTTTAATTGGATGACATCCTGCATTGTTTCTGTCAACGGTTACCCCGTGACAGGATAACGAGCGTGAAGGCGGTGAGGGCCGATGGCGGGGGGGTTTGTGAATGTCGCC
>JAOPHQ010004041.1:77500-87500 GCA_030340625.1 Merluccius polli
CTAGCCCGACAGGGCATTTTACTTGCCCCGGGAAATTGGGCAAGCCTTACTTACTTACTGTTGAACCACGTAAGAAGCATCATGTTCATCCCTGACGGTTGCTTCCGGGCCGAGTGATCCTAGACTGTGACACGCATTCCACCGGAGGGGGGAGAGGGGGGAGAGGGGGGAGAGGGGGGAGAGGGGGGAGAGGGGGGGAGGAGTGTGAACCGGCCTCTGACATTGTGAGCTCAGGTTGCCACCCCCCCCCCCCCATGACCCCGTGTTCATTAATTGATTAGACAACCAATGTCAGGTTACAGCAAACTGTCCTGTCATGCAACCCCTCACTGGATGCCTCAGGCCAGCCTCAGAATAACAGCACACACACACACACACACACACACACACACACACATGCACGTATGCATGCACATACGCACTCACGCACACACACGCAGGCACACGCGCGCATGCACAAGCGTGCACACACATAAGGTAAGCTGCCGTCAAACACACTTAGTGTCACTGTAATTTATTCCTTTTTTTTTCAGCAACCTATGCTACGTATTTTATTGACACAACGGCACACAATATGGCGTTGGTAAACAAAGGCGTGGCATCCTGGCGGCCTCCGCCCTGTCTGCTCTGTATTCATTCTGCAGTAAATGGATGTCTATGCACTCATTGCACAAATATGGGATTAGAGCGGGAAGCTTGCGGCGGTTGTCTCGCCTAATGAAATGTCTGGGGAGGGCTGCGATTACGGCCCCGGACAAACGCTGTCACCATATGTGCACACCAGGTTGTTGCATTCGAAAAGAGAAAACAACCTCTTCGTTGGCTGGACTGACACAACAGCAGCAGCAAGCGCCGACGTATTCAATCCATGTCATATTATTGTTATTTATTGATATAAACCATGGGGTATATCTTTCACGTTCTCGTCAGTGTCAAGTTATTATTATTTTTTCTCCTTTCAAACTGACATGCTACTTGATGCGCTGTTGTGGTGTGTCTCACTACATGATAACAAGGCCGAGTGCAATCTCCCTGTGCTCGGTGCTAATGAGGTAGTAGCACAGCGAGTGTAGAGGTGTGTGACAATCAATGAACGGAGCAAATTGGGCTGTCTGGTGGAGCCGTGTCTAATCGCATTGTGGGCTTCAGCATACGACTACAACGGCGAACACTGAGCCTATAAGACATTTCAATCAGACATTTGAGCCATTGAATCGTTAGTGGAAATCTAGGAAGGAAACATTGACGAAGAACTGGAAAAACGCCAGCGTTGGCGAAAGCTTGTCAGCGCCACATAGCGTCGACGTTGTAACCTCTTGCGGGGGGGGCTCAGCTGCTGATCAATCTGTCGTTGGCCCGAGATAGCTAGTCGATGGACACTGTGAGCTTAGCGAGGGATGCGCAGCGTGTCTGTGTGTTTGTGTGCGAACAGTGTGTGTATGTATGTGTACGTATTGTTTATGTGTGTATGTGGGCCGTAGGGTTCGCTTGACAGCTCAGCGCGATGATTGGCACCAAATTACCTGAGAGGAAATTAGGTTAGAAAAGTCTATTCTTTAGCGAAGCTCGAGTCAAAACTAAAATACGCCTTGGGTGAGGGCCAGGACTTTTAACTCTCTGACAGGAAGATGGAAAAATTGTTTATTTGTTCATCACATCTGCTTTCTCGGAAAACAGGAAATCCTCTCGAAACAAATCATGTGAAGCTGTAACCGATACCTCAAATTATCTTCTGAAGCTATCTGTAAACATATTTTTAGGTTTTAGGTTTAGTGGTTTGAATAAAAGAACATAGCTTTTACCTTACCTTGCTAATTCACAGTTGAAGTTTGCCACAGAAAACAATATTTTGATTTACAAATCCCAAATTGTTGTTTTTCCAGGATCCTTCGGTGCAGAAGTTCGGCGGAGGGAGGAAGAAGACGGTGTCCTTCAGCAGCATGCCCTCTGAGAAGAAGGTAAACCCACCTGGCCACCAAACATCCCCTGGACTTAAAATACCTCTTAGTTATTTAGTCCTTTGCCCTGAGAAAAAAATCATGAATAATATGTTCTCCTCATTGATTTGTCCTCCTCATGTTTCCCTGTCCACCAAGGTGAGTAGTTCCTCAGACTGCCTGGCCTTCATGCAGGGTGGTTGTGAGCTGAAGAAGGTGCGGCCCAACTCCCGGGTCTACTGTCGCTTCTACACGCTGGACCCCGACATGAGCTGCCTGCGCTGGGAGCCCTCCAAGAAGGATGGGGATCGGGCGCGGCTGGACATATCCAGCATCCGGGAGGTCCGCACCGGCAAGAGCACCGAGACCTTCCTCCACAACGGGCCTCTGTCCGAACATCTCGCCGAGGAGGCGGCGTTCTCCATCATCCATGGTGATGACTACCAGGTGAGGTGGGGAGGCCGAGGGATGACATAATGGCTAGAGGAAAAGGCTGAGGGTGTGTTGTTTTATAAGGGAAGACCGTAATGCAGAAGTGGGGAAATCCAAATTATTTGTATTGACACTTTTATCTAAAGTGACTTATAGTGATTTTTTTGAGATACAGGTCATTAAAGAGCATCTCACGGATGCTTACAGGTAGAATATGGACATTGGGGATCAAACCCAGAACCTTTCAGCTGGGAATCAGACACCATAACCACTAGACTATCCTGCCCATCCCCCCAAATACATGCAATATCATATATATGTCTGTGTATGTATCCATCTACTGATCCACTACTGACCCTATCTACACCTAACACTTCACCCTTTACCCACCCATCCACTTATCCACATCTACATTATCCCATCCATTCATCCATCCATCATCCATCATCCATCATCCATTCATCCATCCATCCATCCATCATCCATCTATCCATCCATCCATCCATCCATCATCCATCATCTATCATCCATCATCCATTCATCATCCATCCATCCATCTACCCACTAAAATCGTCATCCTCAATTCTTTGCTTTTCTCAAAGTCCCTGGACCTGGTGGCGTTGTCGGCGGACGTGGCTAACATCTGGGTGACGGGCCTGCGCTTCCTGGTGGCCCACCCCTCCATCATCGGGGGCCCCGGGGCAGGGGGCCCCATGGGCGAGCTGGGGGGTTTCGCGGCGGACGGCAGCCCCGGCAGCAGGATGAGGAGCGAGTGGCTGGCGGCTGAGTTTGCCCAGGTGGACGCGGACGGCAACGGCATCGTGACGGAGGACGTGGCGGTGGCCGCCATCTGCAAGCTCTGCCCCGGCATCAAGGAGGCCAAGGTCAGCAGTGGAGCTCAGTGGACCTTTGAAAGCAGATAGAGGTAGATAGAGTGAGTAGAGTAGGGCCAGCTGCTAGGTTTAGGTTAAGGCTGACTAGCATAGTTAGCCTTAGGAGGAACCTCTAGGAGGAACTAGGAAGTTAACAACTATGCTAATTAGGGATGTCCGATATTATCGGCCCACCGATATTATCGGCCGATATTGGCATAAAAAATCAATATCGGAAAATATCGGTATCGGTTTTTAAAAAAGCTCAAAATGACTAAAGTGGCCTATGGCATGTTATACCTTGTTGGAAAGCTCTAATTGTCCTGAGTCGAATGCAAGCGACCATTTTCTGTTAGTACAAAGACAGTGTGAAATAAATAAACACTTTGTTTGAAATAATTTCAGACATCTGTTATGTTTCAAGTGAGGACGTGGTTTGATGACATCATCAAACGCGCCGCGCCGTCTCAATAACAAGCCTGGGCGTGTGCGGCCATGTAGTGGGACGCTAGTTGTAGCGTAACTCTGTAACTCTAAATATTGTATGATGTTACCTGAAATTAGTTTTGGTGTAAAACACGGCCGCATATATCGGTATCGGTTGATATCGGTATCGGAAATTAAGAGTTGAACAATATCGGTTATCGGTTATCGGTAAAAAAGCCAATATCGGACATCCCTAATGCTAATGCTTTGTACATACTGGATATATATATATATATATATATATATATATATATATATATATACATACAGTGTAAATATAACTGTGATCAGTGAATGATACATACAACAAGCCCCATTGTGTCAAGTGTGGCTTAATGCACTGGCATTGTGTTGTGCAACAGCCTGTGCACTTTGCATGAGCTTCCTGTCTTTCTGTTTCTTCCTGGGTGTGATGAAGCTCTGGTGTGCAGCCAGACATGCAGAGCATGTGCATATAAATACAAACGCAAAGAAAGCCGAATTAAACTAGAAAACTCCTAGAGTGCGCAGAAATAGGCAGCACAAGAAGTGTGTCAGAGCAAGAATTTGGCAAGCTGATTTGTGCGGATGGATGATTCAGCGAGAGAGAGAGAGAGAGAGAGAGAAAGAGAGATAGAGATAGAGACGGAGAGATAAAGATGGGAGGAAGCAGAGTACAGATAAAAAGGGTTGGGGAAGGAAAGGTTTATCTTGCTGTGTCTGACGATCTAGGTCACTGTTAATATCCTCTGCGAAAAGAGGCTGAGAATTCTCTGTCACTTTGATTCATTAACTTAAGAAATTAATTAACCATAATATTCATAAACCAACCTGGCTGAGGTCATAAATCTTCGCCAATTATTTTCTCCGCGCAAACGCTTCCCCGCCATCTCTCAATCGCCTTGCCACCGCCCCAACCCTCCCCCGACTCTCCCCTCCCCCATCCCCCCCGGCAGGTTCGCCTGCGCTTCAAGGAGATCCAGTGTGCCAAGGAGAAGCTGACGTCGCACGTGACCCGCGAGGAGTTCCAGGAGGCCTTCTGCGAGCTGTGCACCCGCCCCGACGTCTACTTCCTGCTGGTGCAGCTCTCCAAGGACCGCGAGTGCCTCGACGTCCAGGACCTGCGGCTCTTCCTGGAGACGGAGCAGGGCCTCTCGCTGGCCACCGCCGAGGGCTGCCTGCAGCTGCTCCGGCGCTACGAGCCCTCGCCGCAGGGCCGCGAGCGCGGCATGCTGGGCCTCGACGGCTTCGCCCGCTACCTGCAGTCGGCCGAGTGCCACCTGATGGACCCGGAGCACCTGGCGGTGTGCCAGGACATGACCATGCCCCTGTCTCATTACTACATTAGGTGCGTGTGTGCGTGTGTGTGTGTGTGTGTGTGACGCCTTAATTGACAGCTGTGTTCTTAAAGGTGCAGTGTTTAGGATTTTGCAGCATTTAGCGGTGAGGTTGCGGAGTTGGCACCAACTGAATGAATGAATGATGTAATGAAATAATGTGAAATTAATGTATCTAGTTATTAGTAGCCAGCAATAGATTGCCACATGTTTTTTAGTCTTGATGTTCTGGAACTGTTAAACAACAGACCTCCATCTCAGGATGTACAAAAACAACCTGCTGACTGTTTCCCCAGTGCCTCGTACCGTTCCTACCTGCTGGACGACCAGGTCCACGGCAGGGCAGACCTAGGAGGGCTCACCAAGGCCCTGCAGGCCGGATGCCGATGCCTGGAGCTGGGGGTCACCGACGGCCCGGAAGGGGAGCCCCTCCTGGGGGTGGACTACGGCCCCGACGCCCCCCACCACCACCACCATCACCACCACCACCACCACCATCACCACCACCACCACCACACCCCTGTCACCATCCGCTCTGCCCTGGAGGTGGTCAACAAGTACGCCTTCCTCACCTCCCAGTACCCCCTGCTGGTGTACCTCTGCCAGCGCTGCTCCCCCACCCAGCAGCGCGTCCTGGCGCGGCACCTGAAGAAGGTGCTGGGCTCGCGGCTGTACAGCCCTGAGGCCTTGCCGGTCAACCTGGGGGGGCGGGCCACCACCCTGCCCTCGCCGGAGCAGCTGAAGGGCCGCATCCTGCTGGTGGGCAAGAAGCTCTCCCCGGAGGAGGACGGCTCCGAGGGGGAGGTGTCAGAGGAGGACGAGGAGATAGGCGGAGGGGGGCCGCTGGCGGGCCGGCGCATGACCATTCCCGGTGAGGAGGAGCTGGGCGTGGTCCTGGTGGTGCCGCCGCCGCCGCAGCCCCGGAGGCTCCGCCTCTGCCGGGAGCTGTCGGACCTGGTGGGCGTGGCGCGCACCGGCAGCCGCAGCTTCTACACGCAGAGGGCCAATCACAAGCAGGCCCAGCAGCAGCATTCCCCGCCCAGCAGCCCCGCCTCCCCTTGCACCCCGCTGCCCCCTGAGCCTCCCTATTGGACGCTGTGCTCCCTGGGGGAGGGCGAGGCCGGCCGCCTCACCAGCGAGTCCCCCGAGGATTTGGTGATGTTCACCAAGCGCACGCTGAGCCGGGTGCGGCCCAGCTCCGTGCGGCTGGACTCCAGCAACCCCAACCCGCAGGGCTACTGGAAGGGGGGCGTCCAGCTGGTGGCGCTGAACCAGCAGACCCCGGGGGCCATGCTGGACCTCCACCGGGGCCGCTTCTCCCAGAACGGGGGCTGCGGCTACGTGCTCCGGCCCGGCGTCATGCGGGAGGAGGTGTCCTACTTTAGCGCTCACACGCAGGGCTGTGTGCCCGGGGTGCCCCCTCAGACCCTGAGGATCAAGGTATACACACACATGCACGCGTCGCGCACGTACACACACACACACACACATGGACACACATGCAAAGCTACACCCATGAACACACATGGCACACATATATATATATATATATATATATATATATGTGGATGTGTGTTAAGGTCCTTAACACTGCAGTGTTGTCTTGAGTCTCAGCGAGTTCTTCCGGCGGTTGTGTGCAGGTGATCAGCGCCCACAACCTGCCCAAGCCTCAAGGTGCGGGGGCCAAGGGCGAGGTGATCGACCCCTACGTGGTCCTGGAGCTCCACGGGGTGCCGGCCGACTGCGCCGAGCAGCGGACCCGCACGGCCGCGCAAAACCAGGACGACCCGCTCTTCGACGAGACTTTCGAGTTCCAGGTGCGGCCTTTTTTTTGTGCTTTTTTTTTTGCTTTTCTTTCCCACAGCCAGAAAAGCGAAAGATTTGTATTTTGCTCGCATTTTTACTAAATGGATGCATCGATGTGACAGCGGATTGAAGTGAAAAGAGGTGCTCGCAGGGAAAATACTGTTGCGTGTGCACAAAATGTCCCTATCCTGCAGTGGATTTGTTTATGTACTCGTCGGTGGCGCGGTTCTGTGTTAATGAGGCTAAGCTATAACGACAAGCTGTCACAAGAAATATCCCCTCTCCTCTCGACATCAAGTGTTTGCATGTGTGTCGCCCCAAAAGCAAGGCACGACTGGCCAAAAGCAAGAGGGGTAAACAATACAGTGCAATCAGGTGCTTTTTTTGGTGTAAAAAACTCTGTCGAAAGTCTGTTGTCTTTTTGTTGACATGTCTGCGCTTTGTTCTGTGATAGCCCGTTTGAAGAGCACTTTGGGTGCAGAAGCGGGGCAGTCTTTGTCCCATATAAAAAATGCAAAACGTTGTTGCAATGATATTGCAACATGGCGATGTCCCGAACCGTGCAACGATGAGTTATGGGGAAGAAATTTCAAGTGACGCATTTAAAAAAGAATATTAAATGCAACTTGAAGCGCAACCTCTTTGATTCGCCGAGTGGCAGCCCTGTGCTTTAGTAGTGCTCCTCTGGTAAAAGCCCCATGGGTGTAAAGTCGGCCTACCTGGCTAGAATTACACCAGCCAACACTGTAAATACAGGACAGGATAACATGAACAGTGGGAGGAGAGAGAGAGAGAGAGAGAGAGAGAGAGCGAGAGAGAGAGCGAGAGAGAGAGAGAGAGAGAGAGAGAGGACTGAGGCTCATTATGTCTTGGGTCCTGTAACTCAAGGCCCAGCCAAGGAGTGGAGGGCAGTGTGGCGTGACTGCCACAAAGAACACACACTCTATACTCAACACACACATTCACACGCACACACACACGCACACACGCACGCAAGCGTGCACGCACGCACGTACCTAAACACACCTAAACAACACACGTGTTTCCCGCCTCTGTATTGGCGTGCTCTCTCTCTCGCTCTCTCTCTCTCCCTCTCTTCTAAACACGAAACACTCATCCATCACACTGCGTGTGTGTGTGTCTGTCTTTGTGCGTGTGTCTCAGTGGACATGTGAGGAGAGAAATGGAGGGACATTAGCCTGATAACGTGTTTTTGTTTGACATTTATTTCACGCCTGCTCTTGTTCACAGAATTTATATGTGGAGTCACACTCACACGCCATTAATCCTCCCACGGACTGTGTGCGCATGTGTTTGAGTTTACACGTGTGAGAGTGTGTGTGTGTGTTTGTGTATGAAAGAGTCAGATAAAGCACATCTGTGTTTGTGTGTATTTGCTCGCTGCTTATTTGCTCAGTTTATTATTGTTTGTGTGTGTGAATGTGGGGGTGTAAGTATGTGTGTGTGTGCGTGTGTATGTATGTGTGTGAGTGTGTGTGTGTGTGTGTGTATGAATGTGTGTGTGTGCGTGTGTATGTATGTGTGTGAGTGTGTGTGCGTGTGTATGAATGTGTGTGAGTGTGTGTGTGTGTGTGTGAGTGTTGGTGTGTGTGTGTGTAAGTATGTGTGTGTGTGTTTGAGTGTGTGCGTGTGTGTGTATGAGTGTGTGTGTGTGTGTCTACGTAAGCGTTTGCGTGTGGCTCAAGAAGTCTTCCATTAAAGGCGTGAATTGAGACGAGAAGGTTTTAACTTACAAACTGCCATTTGGGGAAATGTTAGGATGCTCTCTTTCTTCCCTCTGAATGTCATCTGTTTGGACGCGTGCCTCCGCCGCTCGCATCCACGCCGCTCCGGCACATAGGGTGTGTTGTGTTCAAACTTGTGTCCCAAATTTGCGTATTTCCGTGAGTACACTTCCTTGTAGTACACTACACACACTGTGTACACTGCACACCTTTGTACTTGCGCGGTGTGTTGTTGTCACAAATCGAACACGGACATTTTTCGCACTTACCTTAAAATGACGCTTCCTTTTCCTCTTCTTTTTAATGGCGATTTTTTAACCAGGAGGAACAATATCTGCAACATTTGAGCGCCGAAATATCTGCCGGCTTGTTTGCTCACTTGACTTTATGGAAAATCAATGAAAATCAACGTTGATTTAACTTGACATTTTCACAAATGTTGCCCCCCCCCCCCCTTCCACTACATAGCCAAGATGGCGACCACTGAGGGTGACACTCAACCTTTTGACCGTTATGAGTGCACCGCCCGGGTACTCGTAGTGCGCCGCACGTTGCAATGCTTGTTAGTGTGAATGCACTCGAAACAGCAAAGTGTAAGTAAGTGTAAATTGAGACACCGCAATAGAGACCACTTTCTGTGGCATGAAATCACAATTAGGAGGAAACGCAATGTCCTCGTCAAACTTTCTGGAACGGCACAGCACACAAGCAGCGTTTGCTGTCCTATTAAGTTTTGTGAGGCGCTCTCCGCTCTCTTCTGTTCGTTCACACTTTGACACGCTGAGACAATTCATTTTCAACACAGTTAACTGCTACTGAGACAATTCATTTTCAACACAGTTAACTGCTACTGAGACAATTCATTTCACCACTGTTGACTGTTACTGAGACAATTCTTCTCGAGTTCCACGACGATGATGGACCGCCCCTTTAAACGCGTTTCGCTCCGCACGCCGTCGCGATTCTCGTCTCATTCCGGTCGAACTCGCGCTACCGCACTATGAATGCCGACTCACACCCCATCTGGTCTCCCTTGCACCCTCTCAGGTGTAATTTATTAAAGTGCCATAATGAAGTATTAAAGCATTTAAAGCATGGATCATTATTCACGTTTGTCTCGTTCCTCTAACAAGCCGTCTCAAAGATTTAATCTCATCGCGCGTTCTTCAAGCTGTTTTTTTTTTTCCAAATCACTGCTTCGAACACACCTCGATTGTGTCCGCGATAATGGGTTTTATAATGACAGCGAAGCCTCTGAAGGTGATACCGCAGTTAAAACGTTTAAGACTACAGTCAAGGGAGACCTCACGAGAAGAGTCGCTTTATGACGGCTATTAATAACGCGGCCGTTAAAAAAGTTTTCCAAGTGATTTAGAGGGACTCCTTTGTTTTTTACACGTTTTAAT
>JAOPHQ010004041.1:90000-99884 GCA_030340625.1 Merluccius polli
ACACACACACACACACACACATACAGTTGAGGTATGTGACAACTGCTACTGAACGTGGGTTGTGGCAGGTGGTGAATGGCAGAGCTCTGCGGTAATTTAAGTTGTAATAACGATGTTGTTTTCCGTCATTTCCAAGAGCAGAGGCTTTGGTTGTCCTGTTCTCTTCCGAAACGCACAATGTCACTGCAGCAATCCTTAAGTGCCACAAACAAGCACATATTACAAGATTGAACGAGAACATTTGGTGATTAAAGTCATCACGCAACCTTGTTATTGGAGAGTCACACCCCCTAGGAGTGGTCCCGACCAATCAGAGGGCCAGACTAAGCTGAATAACAAACAAAAACAACTATGTTCAGATTCATCCCCTTGCATACCGTAATTCATTTGGTTTTGCAGCCACTCCTGTAGGCTAAGGGTGATGTCTGGCGGATTAGCGGCCAACAGTGGTACAAGATTTGGTTCGGCGATCAGGGTGGGGTACTGGCGGTGCGGGTTGTGGACAGGGATATTGACCTCCGTGATTGGCCGCTGTTTAGGTCGAGGTTTGCGTTGATCAGCGACTCCAATTTGCCTCAACCCCGCATTCCCCTCCCCTCCTGCTCCTCCTTCATCCCTCTTTTGTTACAATACAAAACAACTTTATTGTCCCTACATGGTGGAGCGTTCCCTTTTACTTCACTTGGCATATACATAAACGCATAAGGACATTCCTCATGGACACCAAGAGACATTAAAAGCATTACAAAACATTAAAAAGCCGTAATATGGTGCTGTGACTGTGGGGTTGTGTGTGTGCGCGCGCGAGCGCGCGCGTGTGTGTGTGTGTGTGTGTGTGTGTGTCTTCTGTTTCATACTTCATAGAGCGCCAGTGTGGGCTTCAAGGAGCAGTGTGGGCTCCCCCCGGTGGCCAAGCTGAAGCAGTGCATCCAGAGCCTGGCCACACGGCTCCAGAGCCCAGAGGGCAGCATGGGGGCCACCATGGTGCTGAAGGAGGGCTACCCCTGTCTGGAGCCCCTGGTCACGCTGTCGGAGCCCACGCGCAAAGTCCTCACCGCCTACGACGCGGTGAGTGAGAGACACGCTCCGGCGCGCGCACACACGCTCCACCACACACACAAATAAACACGCACACGGTGTCATGAGTCATGTGAGTAAAGAGTGGCGTGAGAGGTGTCGCACCGATTCAGCCGTCCTAAATCATTAAAAGTGGAAACAGTTAGCGTCTTGTTAGAGATATCCCAATGCTGCCAAGCTCACGCGCGCGTGCGCACACGCACACACACACACACACACACACACACACATAGATATGCAAATACACACACACACACACACACATAGATATGCACATACACACACGCACACACACATATAGACATGTACATACACAGACACGCGAATGCACGCACCCACACCTGCACATGCACACACACACACACACACACACACACACACATACACACACACGCACACGCACACGCACACACACACACACACACACACACACACACAAACACAAACAGCTGTTTTTCCTCCCACTCTACCTTTAGCTGCATTAGATGAGCCTCCCCACCTGCTGTCAGTGTTCTACCATTACTCCCCCCCACACACACACACATGCAGGCCTTAAATCCGTTAACATGCTCAGTGTTTATGTATGTGTGTGTGCTCGTGTGCATGTGTGTGTGTGTTTGTGTGTGTCTGTCTGTGTGTCCGTGAGCGTGTATGTGGGTGGGTTCGTCCCTCTTTTGTCTCATGGTTGTCTCTCTCATTCCATTCCCTACAAGGTTATTTTCCTCTTTCGGTTCCCTGAAGAGCCGACAGATCTCTGTTCAGATCCCCGTTCAAACCGTTCTCCTGGTGTGGGGTTCAGATCACTAGAATGACATGAAGGACTTTGCGAAAACTGATATCGCTCCAGACGGACAGATGGAGCCAAGGAGATGGCTGAATGCAAATGAGCCATCTCTTAATGATTGTAATATTTCTGCTCATTTGCATCCGCATGAATTTGCATTAAGATAAGATAAGATAGGATGGCACTTACGGAGTTATCTGAATGCAAATGTGTGCATTTGTGCAAATTCATGCATTGTAATTATAATAACCATTATACCTCTGAGAGAGTATTCAGTGACTAACCTTATTAACTGTATTGTATGTTTGGTCCGTCTGTCTATCCGTCTGTCTGTCTGTCGGTCTGACTGACTGTCTGTCTTGCTGTCGATCTGTCTGTCTGTCTGTCTGTCTGTCTGTCTGTCTGTCTGTCTTTCTTTCTTTCTTTCTTTCTTTCTTTCTTTCTTTCTTTCTCTCTCTCTATCTTTATTGTATGTTTGGTCCGTCTGTCTATCCGTCTGTCTGTCTGACTGACTGACTGACTGTCTGTATGTCTATCTCTCTGTCTGTCTCCAGATGATTGCAGCCCAGAAGCAGCTGATAGAGAACGCGGATGTGGTTCAGGAGAGGATTGCCCAGGTGCTTAAAGAAGGTAGGGGGGGGAGGGGGTTTAGTGATGGGGTGGGGGGGGGGGGGGGGGGGGGGGGGCACAGCTAAATGGATGAAATGGCAAACACGCTTTCAACAGCATGAATGCAAATAGAGTGGCAAGTGGTTGTGATGGGCTCCATTAGAGATACGGTGCAAGAAATGTCTCATTATGCCTGTGTTGCCTATTGCTAGCATGCTAAAAGATAGGTAAGTAGCGAGTCTACATAAGAAGCTTTTAGACACAAATCTATAATTTGCACAAACACAAACCTCTTGAGTCCCTAATGAGCTCCCTCCTGAATTATACCTAGAACATGGGTGCACACTGCCCCCACAAACACCGACAGACAACACCATAACCCTTGGATGAAATGTGTTGTTGGCGAACATCGGTGTCGGTGTCGGCTAACTTTCTGCCAACATTGTATAATTGGGTGTTGGACGTCAATGTTCACGTTGTTGTTTTCTGTTCTCATATATTATTACACAGCTTTGTTTAATCCTCGATTCTGATTGGTCAAATTGCGGCACACGGTCTGTTATTTCTGAATAGCAGGCCGCCGCTATGAATAACAGACCGTTGCTATGGACGCTATTTCCAACCGTAGAATCTAACTAATGTTTTTTGTTGTTGTTGCAGAAGCAATAAAATCATTTTTGAATCAATAAAATCTTTTTTTCTTGTTATATTCTATGTCGAATTATTGATTTCTTATTGATTATTGATTTCCGCATCAGCCTGTCAGGGTCTATTTCGCAAAATTGAATTGGATCACTGCACATTATCCCTCACTGCTATTACCGTTCATCGTCATGTCATTAGGTTTTGGTCGGTAAGACATGTTTTCTGTATGTTTTTTGTGTGTGTTGTGTGTGTTGTGTGTGTGTTGTGTGTCAGGCATGGAGTTTCACGAGGAGCTCTCTCGACTGGGGGAGAAGGAAGGACTGAAGGGACGCAAGCAGTGCAAGGCTGTGGAGAGCTTCACCTGGAACATCACCGTGCTCAAGGTACACACACACACACACACACACACACACACACACACACACACAGGAACACACTCGTTCTCTCTTTTTATCTCATTTTGAACAGCACAGTAGCCCTTACATGTAAATCAATACGTTGGCCAACGGTGAGAGTCATGGAAGCAGGAACCCACTCTTACGCCCCCTCCCGTCTCCCTCAGGGTCAGTGTGACCTCCTGCGCGGAGCCAAGATGGACTCTCTGGACGCGCTGCGACAGCTGGCCCTGGCCTCCGAGGCGTGCGGCCTCACGTGCTCCTCGTCCAGCACCCTGTCCGGCACCTCCTCCGTCGCGGCCGAGCTCCACTACGCCTCCCACCCGATGGCCGGACGCCGGGGCAGCTCCCATGGCAACGGACGCATCTGAATCCAACCGCCTCCCTCAAACCCTGGTTCTCCCTGATCTCCTCTCTCTCTCTCTCTCTCTCTCTCTCTCTAACTCTCTCTCTCTTGCTCTCTTTCTCTCTACCCCCCCCCCCCCCCCCCCCCCCGCCCCCGTCTCCATCATCTGGTGCTCAGCGTGTAGGAGGAAATGAAGTGACCAGAAGCTACGACTGAAGATAGACGATTTAGAAAGATGCAATGACATTGTCTTTCTCATAGGTTGTTCAAGGAGAGACTTGAAAGAAAGCGACATAGAGACCTACAGAGCAAGAGAGAGAGAGAGAGAGAGAGAGAGAGAGAGAGAGAGAGAGAGAGGGATACTCCTCAACAGCAGAGAGGCTCACCGAGAATGCGAGGCGGGAGATATTGTTTCCTTTCTAGTCGTGCCCGACCGTGTGTTGTTGTGCAGTAAACGTGTCGTGTAGCCTGGACAAGAAGAGTGTAACCCTTTAAAGCCTTAGCCTATGGGAGGAGACCAGGAGCGGTCCGGTTCCGGTTCCGGTTCCGGTCGGGTCAGGACGATGGCTTTCCTGATGAATGTCATGTTGAACTACTGTGATGGGAGGAGGGATACCGAACTAAACTCAAGTGTTTCAACATCGCTCTGCCGACGAGATGTGTCTCAGAGGGATCGATGGCCGCTGGCAATACCAAGTGGGCTACCGTTGGAAGTCACCAGACACCGTCGGCCCCCGTGCGGTCCGTGTTTTATCTGTCCGACTTGTACCCGCAGTGTGTACCTGTTTCTGTGTTCCTGTGTGTGTGTGTGTGTGTGTGTGTGACCGTGTCTACAGAAGTGCCGTCGGTGAATCATTAATGTGGTGATTGATCGATGGGAGATGGCCTCCACACACACACAAAAAAACCTACAGACGCACACACAAGTCACACACATAAAGAAATAGACGACACCGGTAGAAATCGAGGAAGTGTAGAAATGTCCAACGTTTATACTGTGATCTGTACTAATGCTTTCTTCTACCTTTTCATTGTTTTCGAAATTGGACCAATAGAGAACGACCTTTATGGATACGAACGTCCTTTATCGCTCGCCGGCGCATCAGTTCTGTGAATACCCACACCACACGTACCTGTCTCCTGTCAAACGTATAACTATTTTTACAGCACCGCTCTCAAAAAGTGTCAAATAGCATGTCTAACAAGCGCGAGTACACGTACACGCGCGCACACACACAAACACGCGCGCGCACACACAAACACACACACACACACAAAACATAGACACTTTTCAAAATAGCTTTTTGTCTCTCTTGTTATCTCCACCGCCAGTGACCCTTGACCCTGTCAGGTATTGAGCATCGAGGGGTTGACGTGTGTGTGTGTGTGTGTGTGTGTGTGTATGCGTGTGTGTGAATGGGGGGGGGGGGGGGGGGCGGGTTTGTGACAAGACAGAGAGTAGAAGAATGTAACAGGAGAGGGTGACGACATGGGACATGCGGATCCTCTTCAGTACTACAGAGATTGTCTTCGTTTGCCCGACTCACTGATGCACTAACGGTACGCGCGCATGGCCACATAGCGTCCTCGCCGTTACACGGACTACACAGTGTGTGTGTGTGTGTGTGTTTGGGTGTGTGTGTGTGTCTGAGCTCTGCTCGTTTGTGTGTGTGTGCTGCTGTTCTTGCTGTATTTTTGTGTATGTTGTAGTGTGCCTGCAGCTTGTGTTTCTGTGTATCTGTGCATGTGTGTGTGTGTGTGTGTGTGTGTGTGTGTGTTCGTGTGCGTGACTCGCATACTGAGAAAAGTCGAAAAAGTGTACAAGTTGCATCAGGCTACTGTTCACTAACCATTTGTAACCGCGTCTTTGTAACGGAAAAAGTTTGATGCTTAACAATTCAGTTTAACGCGTGTTATTGTCTTCTCTGTTCTGGTTATTTTCAAGCTGTATTTGCACCGAACCCTGCAACAGAGAGCCAAACATGATACTAATCAAATGTAATGGGAAATTGCCTTCAATATTTTTTTTTACCCAGTTGAGTTTACTGAAGTAAAAAAAACAAAAAGGGAATATTTTATGGAGGACATCTCAATTGAAATAACTCCCGCACAGCTTACGACGCAAGACCTTTATTAGGCGTATCGTTTCGGTACTAGACCTTCATTAAATGAGAATATTTTACTGAGAACATCTCATTTCACCGCTTTCTCGCTCTCTGCCCGTCTAGCTATCCCAGAGCCCTCCAGGAAAGCGCACCTGGAAGTCGGCAGTAAAAGAGAGCAGACTTCAAACGGCGAATGTCAGTGAGCGTTCTGCCAGTGGAGACAGTGGAGCAAGGCAGGGAGAGATGGATGGAGGCGGCGAAGCGTCTAAATAGTTTCACTCATCACTTCTACCATCTATTCCAGGGAATTTAGCGAGTGATCCCGGGCCAAGGTTTAAAAGTAGAAACACCACGAGAGAAAAGCTGTTTATAATGTTTGCGCGTGACATTTTTCCCCGCACACACTGTCTCCGTAGCGTTTGTTCTGTCCTGCTGTAGCTTAACGTCCTCCCCGTTTCCTGTGTGCCGAGTACTGCCTGTCACATGCACTTAACCCCCCCCCCCCCCCCCAACACTTGGTACACACACATACACACACACACACACACAGTAAAGGTTCAAAGCCCCAGGAGGTGGCCAAATCCCACCCTCCGGTGTTGATTTTTCAAAAACGTGCACCCTTGAGTATGTGTGTGTGTGTGTGTGTGTTTGTGTGTGTTTTGTGTGTGTGTGTGTGTGTGTGTGAACACCTGGAGGCCTTCATAATTGGCTGTGAGAGATAGAGAGTGTGACAGCACCCACGGATTTAGTCTATTATTAACATCCTGACTCACTGGAGGCCCGGAGGTGTGTGTTTGTGTGTGTGTGTGTGTGTGTGTGTGTGTGTGTGTGTGTGTGTGTGTGTGTGTGTGTGTGTGTGCGTGTGTGTGTGCCTATTCATTCCCTGATGCCTGATGCCCCAAACCATTTCACCTGTTCCTGACTCCCCTATATATGGCTTTAGCCACATTACCTCTACACACTGGACCCCCCCCGCCCCCCCCCCTCCCCCCGGACACACACACACACAGACACACACACACACGCACACACACACACACATGCACACACACACGCAAGTAAAAGAAAAACAACACCACAACAAACTAACAAACACATACGTCTTTGGTAGTCCGTTTGGCTACTAGATCTGGTTACTGACTCAATCAGGGGACAGGTCTGCATTATTCATGAGTCAGGGTCGTATTGGCTTCCTGTATTCCGGTTTACATGATCGTTGGGGGAAATGCAATGTGGGTCACAGAGTCAAAGAACTGGGCTTACCTGTGCTTGTATTGTGTGTGCCTGTGTATGTGTGTATGCATGTGCGTGTGTGTGTGTGTGTGTGCGTGTGTGTGTGTGTGTGGAGACGAGGCTTGATGTAATAGTGCGACACAGGCGCTGTGGGAACATTAGGTCACTCTAATTAGGTTCAGCCCCATTCTGTAAATATATATATAAATCATGACATGCCTATTGTGTGTGTGGGGGGGAGAAAAAAAATAAGAAAAGTATGTCAGCCAGCCGAGTGCTTTGTTCTGTTCCGCGAAGCAAAACAGCAACAAAACACAACTAGAACGTGGTTTCAAACAGTCAACTAGAATCACTAGACACTACGCCTCATCTCGCTCTCCTCGCTGTCTTCGTTCATACGTTTCTTTTCAAGAGGGCGAAATAAAACAAAAAAAAATCATTAAACATCATTTCAGGGACACAACGGTTTTTTTCGGCTGACATGTTCATTGTGTTCAGTGTTGAGACAGCGGCCCATATGTGTACCTCTGCTATAGACCCTGTGGGGTCGCCTCTATACCACGGCGCCCTGTAATGAACCCTTCACCCATGTGCTAACACTCCCCCCCCCCCCCCCCCCATATACACACACATGCACACACCTGAAGCTGAGTCTCTCCTTTAAAAACAAAAACATTTACAAAATCCTATTCTGAAAATGTGTAGTGATGAAGGTTTGAAGTCAGAGCACTTTAAGTCCGGTTGCACAGTGTCCTTTTAACCTATGTGTCTTAACCTACATGAGCTATACCCCCCTGTGTGCTCTCCAGTCTGTGACGCTACCTGTCTACCTGTCTGTGTAGACCTCCGTCCAGGTGTCGCCAGTACCTGCAGTGCTGTGTTTTTCTGGGGGTTAGGCTGTTGTTTCCCAGTTGGAGAGGTGCATTGTGGGAACCCTGCAATATACGTATCGGTCTGTCTCTCTCTACGCCTTTCTGACCTTTCCGAATAATGTGGCTCCTGTTACTGAACCCATCCGTCACTGTATGTCTTTGTAAATGACAAAAACAAAAAAAAAGTATTTATTGAAGTGTGTTTTAAAATTAAAAAGTGATATTAATGAATTAGACCTTGATTTTATTTTAAAATGGAAAAAAATAAAAAAGCTGAAGGGTTTTCTATCTGGAAAATAACCAAATGTAACATGAGTATGTATCTTAGACTAAATAAAACTCTTTTACTGACCAATCTCATGTCTTTCTGTGTGGTTTCACGTCGGTTGTCGTCATTGCCGGTAGAGGGCAGCACCTCCCCTCTCTCCATCAGCTCAGTGTTGTTCTGCTATTACACACAATACGACACGACTCGTTTCTAAATGTACGGCCGTGTCGCAGCAACACTAGAGTCCGATGGTCTGAGGGATTTATAATGCATCCTCTTCTGTTTTGGGTCTGGAGGAGGACTATTTAGGACTATTCATTAAGATGAAGCTTCATCATTCATCCAATAGGTGGCGCCAAATATCAAGCAAACTATCAAGAAGTCAACCACGAGAAATAACCTCTTTTACTGCCTGTCGATACGGCACTCAAACTACTGCAAGTCGGCCTAGGCCTAATTATTTAAAACATATTTTGACTGTATTCCTTTCGAAACCCAAAGCCTATATTATTATTATTATTATCATTATTATTATTATTATTATTATTATTATTATTATTATTATTATTATTATTATTACCATTATTATTATTATTACTACGGTATTAGCCTATTATTCTTATTTGTATTATTACGGTATTATTCTTATTGTTATTATTATTATTAATAATAATATTGTTATTATTATTACTACGGTATTATTATTATTACCATTATTATTATTATTACTACCATTATTATTATTGTTATTACATTAACATAATGACTATGCTATAGCCTATAATTTCCAATTAAAATGTTCAAATAAAGAGTAGGTAGCATTTCTGTTCAAACGCAGGTGTCGCATGGCGCTCATCCTGCTGCTCTTCTGCAGGTCAGCCTGATCCGCAGCAGCCTGGTTCTTATGGAGGTAGGACTGCATAACAACAGCACACCCGTCATTACTGTTATGAGCGACACCTGTTTGTCGTACGGTGATACCTCCGTGAGAAGGGTCTGCAAAATGCACTTTAAACTGCATTATCCATTCAAGTGCAAAAATGGACGAAAGATGGACGACCTGCCGTTACAATTAGCACCACGCCGTCGTACCGTCTCCGACCCTTATCTGTTCAGACAGCGCCCTGCTCTCGCCATGTCTCTGGAGGTGTCCTCCAGCAGATGGGGGGTGGCGGGGCCGCGAGGCGGCGTGGGCGGCGACACCGCGCCCCGGCAGCCGCTAATGCAGCCCAGCATCTGGAGGCTGTTTGCCGCGTCGCTCCGTGCCCGCTGGCGCCGGCCTCTCGCCGGGGGCCAGGAGACACCCAGGGGTGAGGGGGGGGGTTACTCTCCGGTGACAAAAAAGGCAGAGGAGATTGAGGGGATGCCGATGCCTTATACTGTATATTAAGGTATGGCCATCAGACGGTAGGCTATAGCCTACACATGGTGAACATCGATCACCGTTCCGATCAATAAACGTGAATGAAATCGCTTTTATCGAACCTCGGAGGCTCATTTGAAGACAAAGTCATCTCTATCGTGTTGAATGGCTGCGTGGAGCAACACTA
>JAOPHQ010004042.1:0-7500 GCA_030340625.1 Merluccius polli
AGTTCTGTAGTATTCCTCTAGTATTTCTGTAGTATTCCTCTAGTAGTTCTGTAGTATTTTGTTTAGTATTCCTGTAGTATTTCTGTAGTAGTCCTCTAGTAGTTCTGTAGTATTCCTCTAGTATTTCTGTAGTATTCCTCTAGTAGTTCTGTAGTATTCCTCTAGTATTTCTGTAGTATTCCTCTAGTAGTTCTGTAGTATTTTGTTTAGTATTCCTGTAGTATTTGCATACCTTCCATACTGGTTCAGATGCTGTGTTCTTCAGAGGAGGAGCGTTGAAGTTCAGCATCCGCTTCAGAGCAGCTAGAGACAGGCAGGCAGGCAGAGACAGACAGACAGACAGACAGACAGACAGACAGGTAGAAAGACGGAGACAGGGAGACAGACAGGTAGAAAGACAGACAGACAGGTAGAAAGACAGACAGACAGGTAGAAAGACAGACAGACAGGTCAAGAGACAGACATGTGACATGAGTTCCAACTCTCTTCGCCACTCTGTCCCTCTTCCTGACAGTAATGTGAAGTCTTTCACATGTGACTTTCTATTGGTGTATTGTCTTTTACTTCGTCTTATTCCCTAACTTGTGTGTGTGTGTTTACAAAAGCGGTAAATAAAGCGCATCGTGATTATTCCTATTATTTTAAACTTAGCTGTAGCCATCACTTGTTACCAGGTAGATTAGCAGACCTGTTCATGGTAATAGTCAGAGACTGGGGTATGAGAGCGAGTTACTGGCGAGTGGGCAGAACTAGTGTTCACTAGCAGAACTAGTGTTAACTAGTGTTCACTAGCAGAACTAGCGTTAACTAGTGTTCACTAGTAGAACTAGTGTTAACTAGTGTTAACTAGCAGAACTAGTGTTAGCAGAACTAGTGTTCACTAGCAGAACTAGTGCTAGTTATTCTCTTCCCCTCACACCGTCGCCAAGACAACCTGGTCCCCATATGGACCGGTCTTATATTCTCGTCACTGCACTCCGCGTCCACACACACACGACTGAATTAAAACATTATTTATTAGTCCAGACCTGTCTGCTTCTCCCGGACGGACGCCGCCATGTTTTCTGTTTATGCGGTGACGTGGCGTCAGATGACGTTGCGTCCGATGACGCGAGGCGCGGTGACGTACAAGCAGGCCCGCGCCGCCGAGTCTCTCAGGTTAAATTTAAAGGGCTTCATTGTATTGCCCCGGAAAACACACATTTACATTGCCAAAGCACAACGAGTAAAATACGACTTTAAACATAACAATTAAAAAAGTACTGTATAAAAACAGTTCGTCTTTGGTTGTTTTTGCCTGGCCGGATTTGTTGTCCGCTCTTCACTGGCCCCTGCCGGACAACCGCGGTACTGCACTCAGTCGACCAGCATCCCCGATTATTAAAATTATATATAATATTCTTCCAAGCTCGCGCTCACTTTTTTCAGTATTTATAATGAATGTATCACAGTACTGTCTTGGTGAAATTGTTTGATATTTCATGTTTGTCTTGACTCCTGTAAATGACCTATTTTCTCACACACACACACACACACATGATCAAGTCATTTATAAAAGATACAATAGATGATCAGAGAACAATAACATAATGGTATATGGTATTTACAGTAGCAGCAGTATGTCTGAACCCTAACTACACAGACAGAATGATCACATTACCATGGTGTCTGCTCTCCTACTGCATCAGAAGTGTTTACAACAGTAAACCACCTCAAAACAACAAGCTATCAACATACAAACACGAGGAGCAGACATCCATAGAGTAACAATAATGCAGGATGTTCAAGGAACAAAACTCAGTCCTAAATGAAAGTGGAGACTAAAATCAAAATAAATACAGCACCCTCTCCATTCATATTAGAGCACATAAATGACAAGAACAAGAGGAGTAGGAGAGGAGAAGAGGAGGAGGCAAGGAGAAGAGGCGAGGAGTAGGCTAGGAGAGGAGACGAGGAACGTTTCCTTGTGGCAGCGAGTTTAACAACAGATACAACATTCAATTTGAATAAAAATAACGTGTGTGTGGTTGTGTGTACTATGTGTGCAGCAGGTGTGTGCGGTGGCTGACGGCCTGCTCCAAGGAGCTCTTGAAGGCTTGGTAGGAGGAGGAGGTGCTGGGGAGGAGCAGCCGGTTGGTGCTGGGGTCGCTCTGGGGGAACAGTGCCTCATCCCTCGCTCCCCGCACCTCCCCTGCCGGGGAGGGGTGCTGGGGGAGGATGAAGGAGAGCGTGGGGGAGGGGAGGAGGCCCGTAGCCGGCACCTCCTCCACCCCCGTAGTGAAGCACAGGAGGTCCTGGAGAGAGACAGAGCTCCTCCCATCTGGAGGAGAGAGGATAGAGTTACTGAATACCATCAGTAGCATGTATGCAACATGCCTCTCCTTGAACATAACATATGATCTCCCTTTCTGATTGGCTGTAGTTGCAGGTGGGCATGGCTGTACCTTCACAGTCCTGCAGGAAGGTTTTCCAGTAGGAGAGGACGGTTGGCTCCTCACCCTGCTCCTGCTGGGGGGAGGGGGGTCGAGGGGTGAGGAGCCGTGGGACTGGGATGAGGAGCTGGGGTGCGAGGAGGTGCTGGTCAGAGGGGGGCTTGGTGGTGAAGAGGCGCTGCGGGGCGAGGAAATGCTGCGGGGTGAGGAGGTGGCCGAGCGTGTGGGCGTCCAGGACCTCCTCCGGACCACAGAAGGTTCTGTAGAAGATGGCTGGGTGTTGCTGGACCTGCAGACCCCAGAGACCACTGAGAAACATCTGGAAACTACCGAGGAACATCTGGAAACCACCAACGACTACTAAACAAGGAAACCATCTCACCTGTTCAAATACTCCGAGTGTCTTCAGACCCTCTCGGAACCTGACAGACAGACAGACAGACAGACAGACGTTAATTGACAGCATGGAGGAGATATCTGCTGTCCTGTGTGTCCTCTGATCAGCACCTTCTGAATCCAGGCCAGAACAGAGGGGCCCAGTAGAACGACGACCATTACACGCACAGTAAAAAGAACATTATACATATTAATGATATGTTCTGAATATATTCTGTAGGGAGATATCTATGCGCACACACACACACACACACACACACACACACACACACACACACACACACACACACACACACACACACACACACACACACACACACACACACACACACACACACACACACCTCTGTAGCGGTAGTTGCATCCTGGTGACGAGGGTGAAGCCGACCATGTCATCCACCAGGGCATCACGCTCATCCAGGCTGCTGATTGGTCGGTTACAGCCAGCCAGCTCCAGGTACTCCCAGGCAGCTGCCATGGTCCTCTGCAGGTCCTCCACACTGTCGGCCTTGGCCATCTAAACACATAGTCAGCCAATCAAATTCATCTGTGGTCATGCTCAGATTGTTTTGTGTGTGCGTGTGCATGTGTGTGTGTGTGCGTTACCGTGCTCAGAATGTGTGTGAAGTGTGTGTCGGGGGTCATGTGCTCCAGGGAGAGGCGGGCGTCGCAGGGGAAGTTGAAGAGACACTGGAAGAGGGCGGGAGAGAAGAATAGCAGTGGAGGACCGCCGTGCACCAGACACATGGCCAGCAGAATGCCTACGTCAAAATAAAAGTCCTCTCGCAGCGCTGCAGGAGAGAGAACACACACACACACACACACATTAACATAATGTTATTAATTCCCCAACTGCAACTGATCGCTTCTGAATAGATAGGTAGATAGGTTCTAGATAGGTAGATAGGTTCTAGATAGGTAGATATAGGTTCCTGGACGATAGTTCTAGATAGGTAGACAGGTTCTAGACTGATGGCAGGTGGTTCTGTACCTTTGGATTCGAGGGTCAGGTTCTTGTTGCCCTCCGGACCTTCGAACACCCCACAGGTCTGTATCTGCTGGACAAGCTGCTTCAGGAAGTACTGGGCTGCTGTCGCACTGCTGGGGCAGCTGGGCGACCGAGTATTCTGCCCGTCGTTAAACCTGGAGACACCACCACCATTAGATGACATAGACACACCTTCAGCTTCTTCAAGCTGTGTACCTACAGGTAGACCAAGGGCATTGGGGGTCGAATCCAGAACCTTTTGTCTGAGAGTGGAATAGCCTGACCACTAGAGGAGACCAGAACCTTTAGGTTAGGAGTGGAACATCTAGAAGACTTCACTGACCTGACGGAGAGTCTCCTTCTGGGGTCAAAGTTGGGCCTTCTCACCAGCTTCAGCCCAGCCTCCAGCACCCCCTCTTCCCTGTGCACCTCCACCAGGGAGCAGCTAGCAGGAGAAACAGTAGAGGAGTCAGGACCGGGAGCCGTCTGGAGGGAACTCCGTGGGGGGGGGGAGAAGGAGGAGGTCAGGCGGAGCGGGAGTCTGGGAGGAGGAGGGAGGAGCTGCAGAGCCAGAGCCTGGAGGAGCTTTGTTGATGACTGTTCACCGGAGAGCAGAGACCTGAGAGAGAGACATGGAGACGGAGAGAGAGAGTCACACACAGATAGAGACATAGAAACACAAAGATATAGAGAGACAGAGACACACTGTTAATATTTGTTGAGAAGGTGGTGTGGGGGGGGGTGATAGAATAGAGGCAGGGCAAAGGGGGTAGGAGAGAAGAAGCGATGGAGGAGGTAAAGGAGGAGGTGATGGGGGAGAGGCAGGGCAAAGGACGTAGGAGAGGAGAGAGGAAAAATGAGGGAGGAGGTAAAGGAGGAGGTGAGGGGGAGTGGATGGAGAAGAGGCGGGTGAAAGGAGGGAGGAGAGGAGAGAGGAGTACCGTTTACAGCTGACGGGGGAGGAGGTGATGGGGGAGGTGCAGCGTTTAGAGAGCAGACTGCTCCTGGGAGTCCCATCCTGGGGAGTACCTCCTGACCTGGTAACCAGTGAGGCTGGGAACGCACGCACACGCACACGCACACGCACACACACACACACACACACACTAGAGTTTAGTTCAGTAGAGTTTAGTTTAGTTCAGTAGAGTTTAGTACAGTAGAGTTTAGTTTAGTTCAGTAGAGTTTAGTACAGTAGAGTTTAGTTTAGTTCAGTAGAGTTTAGTACAGTAGAGTTTAGTTTAGTTCAGTAGAGTTTAGTTCAGTAGAGTTTAGTTCAGTAGAGTATAGTTCAGTAGAGTTTAGTTTAGTCCAGTAGAGTTTAGTTCAGTAGAGTTTAGTTCAGTAGAGTTTAGTTTAGTACAGTAGAGTTTAGTTCAGTAGAGTTTAGTTCAGTAGAGTTTAGTTCAGTAGAGTTTAGTACAGTAGAGTTTAATTCAGTAGAGTTTAGTTTAGTTCAGTAGAGTTTAGTACAGTAGTTTAGTTCAGTAGAGTTTAGTTCAGTAGAGTTTAATTTAGTAGAGTTTAGTTTAGTACAGTAGAGTTCAGTACCTCTCACTTCCATAGTCTGGGTGCAGTCCAGACAGCTCCAGTCGCTGGTGTCCAGGTCCATGCCAGCGCACTTCCTGTGGGTGCCTCTAGAACCACACAGCCTGCAGCGCAGAACCTCAAACCACCTGCAACACACACACACACACACATATATATAGTCACAACACACACACAGTCACAACACACACACAGTCACACACACACACACACCCACCCAGACTTGGCAGAGAACGAGCGGCCCTTTCGGCAGCAGCAGTCCGGGGCATCACAGTTCTCATACACCTGCAGCAGCTCCTCAAACGCATTGGACTCCAACTCCCAGGATGCATCTCTGTCAGCAGAGAACACGTAAGGGATAATGCCCGACAAGGTGTCCATTAAGTTAGGGATAATGCCCTCGAAGGGCATTATCCCGCTTATACCATGGTCACTTGCCAAAGAAAAGAAATTAAGCGGATTAATTCATATTTGCATGCGTTTTACAATCAAAATATAAAGTTGTTCACAAGCCATAATTTGGCTTCCCTGGTAACGCCTGAGGGTCTGACTAATACCTGGAACAATCATTACCCTCCCGTAAGGTTCTTATGCAACGGAAACGTTGTTCACTCCTCCAGTAAATAGGACGGACCTTAGATACGACTTGGCAACGGGAGGTATTCTAGTCCGCTCAGCTATGAGCCAGAGAGCTGACGTTATGCATTGTACATTATAATTTGAAATGTGTCCCAGCCTTTATACCACAGATACTATAGGGTCTATAGCATATAACCGTTTTCTGATTACAGTTTAATGCATTTTTCACAATTTACCAGGTCTCGTTTTGAAGGCTGAACAGACAATTTGACTGGAACTACTTAGTAGGTGTCCATATAGCAGGGATTAATGGACACCCTGCAGCCAATCAGAATCGAGTATTCCCTCTCCGTTGCCATGGTTACCATCTAGCGTTTGAGCCAGCGCAATAATCTAACTGTCATCAGGCAATTTGACCCGAACGTCTTTCCTAGGTGTACATTAACACTTTTTAACGTACACCCTCCAGCCAATCAGAATCGAGTATTCACCCTGCCCATGGTATAAGACAAATTAAATCATCAGGATAGTCAAATAATACATGAAAGAGTACTATACTACAATACCATAGCAATGTAGTGGTATTATAGTAGTAGTAGTACTATAGTAGTATTACAGTAGTACCTCTCTGGGATGTAGTGGTTAGTACAGTACTATAGTAGTACTATAGTAGTAATATAGTAGTAGTACTACAGTAGTACCTGTCTGGGATGTAGTGGTTATTATAGTACTATAGTAGTACTATAGTAGTACTATAGTAGTATTACAGTAGTACCTCTCTGGGATGTAGTGGTTAGTACAGTACTATAGTAGTACTATAGTAGTAATATAGTAGTAGTACTACAGTAGTACCTGTCTGGGATGTAGTGGTTATTATAGTACTATAGTAGTACTATAGTAGTACTATAGTAGTACTATAGTAGTAGTACTACAGTAGTACCTGTCTGGGATGTAGTGGTTAGTACAGTACTATAGTAGTACTATAGTAGTACTATAGTTAGTAGTACTACAGTACCTGTCTGGGATGTAGTGGTTAGTACAGTACTATAGTAGTACTATAGTAGTACTATAGTAGTACTATAGTTAGTAGTACTACAGTACCTGTCTGGGATGTAGTGGTTAGTACAGTACTATAGTAGTACTATAGTAGTATTATAGTAGTACTATAGTAGTAGTATTATAGTAGTACTATAGTAGTAGTACTACAGTAGTATTATAGTAGTACTATAGTAGTAGTACTACAGTAGTACCTGTCTGGGATGTAGTGGTTAGTACAGTACTATAGTAGTACTATAGTAGTATTATAGTAGTACTATAGTAGTAGTATTATAGTAGTACTATAGTAGTAGTACTACAGTAGTATTATAGTAGTACTATAGTAGTAGTACCTGTCTGGGATGTAGTGGTTAGTACAGTACTATAGTAGTACTATAGTAGTATTATAGTAGTACTAAACAGAGTAGTATTATAGTAGTACTATAGTAGTAGTACTACAGTAGTATTATAGTAGTACTATAGTAGTAGTACTACAGTAGTACCTGTCTGGGATGTAGTGGTTAG